>JAOBYG010786579.1:0-13950 GCA_025403545.1 Epizoanthus stellaris | reverse complement strand
CACTTTGTTTAGTTCTGTTTTTCCTCTGAGTATGTCCTGTAGTTTGTTGTTTTCAAACTGAACTGTCTAAATGACAAAGTATTCAATATATTTGATGATATTTACTTGCTCTAGTGTATCAAAGTGAAACGTCCGAAATTTCAGGCAAACAAACGTCCGAAATGTGTAAAACAAACGTACGAACGTTTTTTGTTTCGAATTTTTTCCGTCCAAAAATTTTCGTAATTAAAGTACAACCCTCGGCAAGGCCGGGGATTGAACCTGGGACTTTCTGGTTATGAGTCAGAGATGACACCGACTAATCCAACCACGCTCACACAAAGAGTCATTCCCTTCCCCTGCTCAAATCTCTCACTCGGCCAATTTCTAGAAGAGGTCCGCTCACAGGCTCATTGTGTCACTAGGATTTCTTACCAATCCCTCAACCGCGCCGCAACTTGTTGTGTATTTGCTCCCAAAATGATTTGCAAGTGTAATTACATTTCACAAATATTTGTGGGAGCTATCTGGGGTAAGGGCAGATAAGTACCCCTAAATTTAATAGCCCTATGTATGTTTCTCAATCCTTGGCTTCATGGACGAAAACCTTGTCTAGGTACATATGTCCTCATGCAACAGTTGTTATTTTCCACAAAATACACAACCATAAAATAGATAACTCTGGAAATTGGGACAACACTCTCATTTGAAAGTATCAGTTCAACGCTTTCTTGCCCATATATGTTTACAAAAGTAAACATTTTGTCCTTGATCAAACTTGTTGGGTTTTTTGACCGAAATGAAAGGACGGTATGTACACGTACACGTACACAAACACGTACACGTACACGTACACGTACACGTACACGTACACGTACACAAACACGTACACAAACACGTACACGTACACGTACACGTACACAAACACGTACACGGCACATACACACACACACACATACACACGTACGCACGCACACGCACGCAGCACAAAAAGCTGGAGATAAGATGCAATCCTGCAAAAATTCCTCTCAAAAGGCCTGGTTACACTAACAATTTTCACTACAATTTTTCTTGCGCTCGCGCTGCAACCTCAGCGCGATATCGCTGCAATTTCTATGAAACGTGGTTTTTTATACACTTTTTCTGAAAAATCGCCGCCAAGTTGCATCAAGTTTCCAGCATGTTCGAAACCTGCGGCCAGAATAACACTGAAATCGCAGCTGGTTTACACGCACGATTTGAAGTTGCAGCGCGAGAAAAACTGTTAGTGTAAACGGGCATTAACGAAAACTGTTAATCCTTTGTGTCTTGAGAGCCAGAGTGGCATTCAAAACTGAACAAGATTTAATTATTTCTCAACGTTAACACATGAACAAAAAGTGCATAATAAAATTCCAATCAGAAAGCTGTTTATATTGAATGCACTTTCGTGAATCTATAGTTGCTTTTTATATATTCAGGCTACGTCCACACTGATACGTGTTCGAAAACCTTCGTTTTCATCTTATCGAAAACGGATAAAAAGATTTGCGTCCACACTAGTGTTTTCGGAGCGATTTCATTACGGTGCAAACGCAAGTCATTAGGAAAGACAAACGAAAAGTAGGGCCGTGGAAATTTGATGTAGCCTATATTAACCGGGTATTAAGTACAGTGCATGCCCAGTATTAGAACTGTAGATATACAACATTTCCATAAACAAAATACATTCAACGGCACCGACAGATATTTATGAACGTGCACACAGCTCACTGAACCTAAACGATAACTTTAACGAACAGTAGTGTTTCGCGTATAGAAGCAACGTTGAAAACAGAGAGCAATTGGGAAGCTGTTGTTCGGTACAGTAATGGGCACTAGATAGCTCAACCTTCTCTCTTCTAGAGTACACAGCATTGGCAGTATTCAAATATGGATTTTCATATATCATATGTAAACAACACTTGAACAAACATTCAATTTCCTCTCACACTTCAGTTACTGAAAGCAGAGCAAACAATGCCAATGTCTTGAATAAAATCATGTTAAGGGTACCATCAGCAATGTTGCATCGAGGAAAACTGTTTCTCTTAATCGCTCAGCAGCAAAGGTTTTGAGCAAACTTCCGCGTCCCGTTTTCTATTTATATCTGATTGCATCTTCGGAAACCCAGGGTCAGTCCGTCGGGCGATAGAAATGCGGAGACGAGGCGAGCGACGCGGCCGGTCCCCCTTCATTTTCCCCGCGCCAACGTTCTGGCCCTGGGTTTCCGAGGATGTATTTATCCAGACGTTACTCGCGGATATTGCCGTGTGATAATTAAGATTCCTATTTTTACCGTGTGTATTGCTCAGATTCGTAGATAATCAGAACACCTCTGAACTGTAGTACTACAATATATTTTTACGTTCGAGATACGACAATTTTCCCTTTTATGCAAAATATGACTGAGGCTCCGTCCACACTAATACGTTTTCGAAAGCCTCCGTTTTCATCCTATCGAAAACGGATAAAAAGATTTGCGTCCACACTAACATTTTCGGGGCGTTTTCGTCCG
The DNA here is from genome assembly GCA_025403545.1 of Epizoanthus stellaris. NCBI lineage: Eukaryota > Metazoa > Cnidaria > Anthozoa > Zoantharia > Epizoanthidae > Epizoanthus > Epizoanthus stellaris. The sequence continues at coordinate 11,435 of JAOBYG010786579.1, read as the reverse complement.
TCCACACTAGGGTCTGGAAAACGATGACATTGATGCGTTTTCGTGCCATGCATAATTCTGTTCATGACGTCAGCGTTTTCGAAAACCTCCGTTTTCGTCCGTCCACACTAAAACGACAGACCTCCATTTTCAAAAGTCTGCATGGCTTTGGAGAGCGTTTTCGAAAACCTCCGTTTTCACACCTACAGACCTCCGTTTTCGATCGTTTTAGTGTGGACGGTCGGTGCAAACACATCAATATGTATGCGTTTTCAAACGAAGACGTATTAGTGTGGACGGGGCCTAAATACACAGGGTAAAAACAGGAATCTTAATTGTCAAAATCTTTCAGAATATATTGTGTACCATACTTGTCAGTAGACGAAAGAAATAACTAAAGAGCAAGTTAATCAAATTGGCTTCCAAATTAGTTGCATTAATTTTGTCGTGGCAAACACAGAGTACACGTGCGATTTGGACATATGCATTCTTATGGGTTAGGGACGGACCATTTGATATCGTGGGGTGGGGGTGGAAGAATGATTTGCGAGTAAATTAATTTTTTTTGCCCGGGAATGGGCCTCTCTTTGTCTTTATAATTTTCTGTCGTGCAATGTTTTTTTTGGCTTTTCGGCTCGTGCAAATTTTTTTTTTACAAATTCTTCCTGACTCCCCACACAAAATCAAATGGTCTGTCCCTTAAATCAAATTTCCATCTTTGATTTCAAAACAAATAAGAGTGAAAATCGTTTTTCTCTTTCGCAATAAGTTAGATTTCGAGTTATTTTTGTTTCGTGATTTTTGCTTTTTCACGATCAGCTCTAGTCCTGCTATAGCCTGCATGCAGCCGGCCGCGAGGAAAGGAATACGAAAGCCCCAGGGGTTTAGTTTGTTTGCATCGCAGGCTAGTCCTGCTACAGCCACTAGCAAAAGATGACCGAGACAGACGAGAGACTGGGATGCTGTCCTGCTCTGTCCTGCTCTTCAGTCAAAAATAAATATTTTAAGTTAACAAGCAAAATATCGTCAATATTATAAAGGATAAAAACGAGATCCTTGCTTTATATCAGATTAGTGAAACCTAAAACTTACGTCACTATGACATCACTATATCACAGCTTATTAATGGCAAGTTTATTTTAATAACCGAGAACTGATTGAGGTTAGATGGGTTTTCATTTGGGAGGAGAAAAAGTATTTCTCAATTTTATCAGCTATGATATCGCAAGCTCTTTTCTAGTGGAATTGTGATTTCCTGATATAACGCGAGATATTACATCCATCGTCTTTTGAAAGATCGCTTCAAGCGGATCGGCCAAACTCATTTTAGATTAGAAGCTTTTAAGAGTCTGTTTTCTAAGTATCTTCCGTTCTTATATGGAGTTAGGTATCTGTTGAGAACACTAACCGATAACTTTTCTTACAATACAAGAAATATTTAATTGATATATTTTACTAAACATGCGAACTGCTTCGGGCGCTATGGCTATGGCTATATAATAAAGAATCAATCAAAGATTTACAGAGTTCTCGAGTAGATTTTTGCTAGCTATTTTCTAAAAACATCCGTTTGAAAATGGAAAACAGACTAAACATTTAAATTAATATTCTCTGCGTGGGATTAATTGTTTTATGGTAACACTGAAGGAAAAATCCCCGGCTACGAGTGATTTATCCTATGTTACGGGTCTAGTGCCTGGACTCTCACCCCCACCCTCCCCCCATACTAAATTTCAGGGTGGAATCAGGGCCGGGTATGGGGCCGGCAAGGAGAGCAATTGTTCCGGGCGAATCTTGGCAAGCGGGCTCGGCCGCGTGGGTGAAAGACTGGGAAGAGTGGACCCATTTTTCTCGCACTACCGAGTCGAATAGTCTAATCTCTTTACATCAGTTGTTTGTCAAAACCTCTAGCCCCTCCTCTCTACTCCATAGTACTCCTCAACTGATCTCAGTCTAGCCCCCGTCTCCCCTCCCCATAGTTATCGTCAAAATCTCAGTCTAGCCCTTCTCCCCTCCCCATAGTATTAGTAATCGTCATAATCTCAGTCTAGCCCCTCTCCCCTCCCCATAGTACTCCAAACAACCAGGTACCCAGGCTAAAATAATATTCAACCGAGCCTTTATAACACGTGATCACTTAAAGGGCCACTGCGAGCAATATACTGAAATATCGCATCATCTTATTCTCTCAGTGAACATGGCCAGTGGGCCACACGATAATTGTTGAACACTCTAGTCTAACTGTCCCTATTTATCCAGGGACACAGGAAGCAATTTCTGAATGTGGTCCAGCAGATTAGAACCATAAAATATACTTGAAAACGATTGTCCTAGGCACCTGCTTCTAGCGGGGTGGGGCGAGCATGCTCCCTCAGAAAATTCTGAAAACTTTGAAGCGATTCCGTGGTGGCCCATCTAAACACCCAATTTTGTAAATTTACTAATGTTATTTAGAATGTCCTGTATTACGATTTAGCGGATGCGTTTAAACTTTACGCGTGACGTGTTAGATGTTACCTCTTCCCGTATGTTACTTGTTCCTGCATGATTTCTTAGCTATTTTGAGATAATACTTTCCCTGTGTAATTCTTATATACAGCTTTAAATGAGCTGTACTTTGTATCTTATGAGATTAGCACAGGCTTGACAAAGGTTGTATAACCGCAGTCTTTTTTCATTTCTTTTTCTTTCTTGCAATTGAAACATAACGTCACGTGCTGGTCGCCTATGTACCGCTTCGATCTTTCCTATATTTCCTTTGTTTGTGAGCAAAGACAGGGGAGTGAATTCCAAGGTTCCTCTTTAGAAAAACAAGCGTGCGTTTTGCGTCAGTAGTCTCTTGCCTCTCTGGTTTTATTCTATATATATTATGTATAGAGATATACATGTATAAATTTTATCTTTGCAAATATAGATCTTGTAACTTTTTTTTCTACAAATCTGTAATTTTCCAATATTTTTAATACTTGTATTTATTAAAAGGTTTTGTAAACTTTGTAAAGTGAGACTGAAAACCCCCAAGGTGAGCTATAATAAAAAATATATTGTATTGTTTTGCCAAATCTTCCATCGTATATCCTGGCCCGGTGGACCGTAGTTGTAAACTACTCGACTCACAGTACTTTTTGACAAATTCATAACAAACTCACGGCTTGATTTCAATACTGACCCGGCGTCCAGAAGTCAATATTGCCATAATTATGAACTATTGTGATTTCGACAGTTTACTACAAGTTTTTTTTATTTTATTTCCTTCGCTTGTGTCATATTTGGTGATGTTTTTTTTCCTATTTCAAGACATCAAATAACAATTAAACAATTTCTGGCGCCTTGACATGCAGTGCCCGTTTAAACTGATGGCTTTCCAAAATGACTGCGCTATTTCTGTACACCTAAGAACTGCCTGCAATTAGATCAAAATATAATTGTGGACGTGTCAGCAATATTGAAGTCTCACAGATATCTCTGTTAAACGTGACGTAAATGTAATTAATATTACAACGGCAAAACACGAACTAGAAATTCGCAATAAACGCCGGGCAGTCTGAGAACCAACTAAAATGATTTTATATCGGCACGTACGGGTAAAACTAAAAGTATACTGCGAATTAACATGGTAAAAACTTGCACATTACAATGTCTTCATATATTTTTAAATACCAAATTAATGATATGTGAATAATACTGAAAGCCGGATACAGAACTATCTATTATTTTCCCTTGGGATATAATATATTATGCTTTCAATTATTTTGGATTTATAATAAATCGACAAAGTTTTCAGTTTCGTACGTGCGTCAATTTACTAATGGATATAAATTACATTTATTCCTTTTCATATTTTACGATGACATTCAGCCGTTGTTCCTCATGTGTGGAGCAAATTATTAAACTCAATAGGCGAGTGATGGCATAAAACTGGCACGACACGTATACCTGATAAGATTGAAAGCACATCCTCCCTACGCATCAGTTCAGTTATCTCAGGATGACAAAAGAGGAAAATATCTGTACGTATTTGGCAGGAATGTATGTTCTGTAGTTTAAGTTTATATTAGCAACACTAAAACCTTGGCTAATGTGCCAATACTACGGATGCTGTAGTCTGTGTAGAGGTGATTAACTTCGGAAAATATAAACATTGCTGTGCAAACAAAACGTGATTCACAAGAGAACTTCAAAATAAGTTGACAAAAGAAAACATTTCCTGCCCAAGTAGATAAATTTCTCAAAGATGAACAATGGCAGCTCATTAAAAAGACATTATCACCTTCTCGGCCTTTCTATCCTTCATTACGATCGTAAAACGTAACAACACAACTCAGATTGAATACAAAAGATGGTTTTGACATGGACAGACTTTTATTTATAAACAATCTTTTAAGATTAAACATTGAGGATAGTCTTTTTGACATGAATAGTATTTAACAATAGTAATATTTCCGCTGTGTCGTGGCGTTTTCTAATCAATAGCCTTTTGTTTCTTTCCTCAACAATATTATAAATGCAAACGGATAAGACTTCAAGGCAACAAACAGTACATTCAGTATGAATTACTGATCCTTTTGAAGGAGTTAGTCAATATAGATTAGGTGTAATCGTTTCCATCTATCCCACATAACCTGATTTTCTTGGGGAGTTAAAAGCTTCCATGCAGTTGCATTCTTAATTCCTTTCGTAGAATCCTCATTCTTATCTCGTCGCGTCACAAAGGCTTTTTTAGCTCTGCCATAGCAAATTTCACTCAAGTGGCTGATGTAGTAATTGAGGAACAATCAAGATCGAAAAAGTGGAATCATTAGCTAAGGTAAAGCGACATTTATTGAATATCAGCGGAAACCGCGATGCGCTTAAATTATCAGCGGCTGCACTTAACCGAGTCTTTTTAGTATCCTGATAAACAGAGAGTTTTACTATTTAAACAGCGAAGCTCATCTAGATCTCAAACCCAGAAGCGCTGAACAAGAACATAAGTAAGGTGTGCGCTTGGTTATTCTGACTTCAAGATGTCTGCTTTGGTTAATAATACAAACCTGACCACCAACCACTCAAATTCGGAAACCCGCATGGAGTACTTTCGCGAGCCCGAAGCTGTTAAAGTAGTAAAACTGGGTCTAGAAGCTTTGATGGCACTTTTTGGCATTTTCGGGAACTTGTGCGTTTGTATTGTGGTTTCTCGACGAATGCACATGAAAACTGTGATAAACCTCTACATTCGAAACTTGGCGATTGCTGATCTGGGCGTTTTAATAGTGAGTTTTCCTTTGGCAATTGTCCGACAAGAACTGGACTCCTGGCCGCTTGGGGAATTCTTCTGTAAGTACATCTACCCTGGCTCCGACATATTCTATGGCGCCTCAATTTGGTCTATTACTGTTATCGCGATCGAACGATACCGAAACATTGTCGCTCGAGAGAGAATTAGACATGAGAGCTCGAAGAAAGCGGTTTATTGGTGGATTGGATTAATTTGGATCGCGTCTTTTGTCACCCAGTGTGTTCCAGTGTACATTTACATGGAGTACGACCGCTCCCTCAAGCTGTGTGTAGCTAGATTTCCTGCTGGAAATGGGGCTAAAATAAGCGCAGAAACTCAAGTCTACACGCTGTCATTTCTCGCATTTCTGTACATAATACCAATGGTTATAATATGCTGGACTTACATCCAGATATCCCGCCGGATCCGCCAAAGCAGTGCCTTCAACAAACACATGCACGATGACGGGACAAAGGAAACAGAGAAACTTGGGGAGAACAAGACAGAGAGACGCGGCGGGTATCAAAAGTACTTGTGGATAAGGGGGAAAAGCAGAAAAGACGCTAATAAAAGGGCGGGAAAGCCGAAAGATAGCATAAGACTGGAGGAGAAAAAACGTCTGAAGCAGAACAACAAAGCAAAACGAATTCTCACCCCTCTCGTAGTCATCTTCGCGTTGACAATGTTTCCCTATCACGCAGTGAAAGTACTAGTGATGTACTGGTTGGACTTGGCCCGCGTGAAATACTTCTGGGTTCTTTTCACCATTTGCAGTTTTCTCCTAGTTGTAAACTCCTGCCTTAACCCCTTGATATATGCAATGGTGAGCCAGGACTTTCGCAATGCTTTCAAACGGTTATTGCCAGTTTGGAATGGATGGAAATGTGCCCACGAAACTCAACGGGAAAGCGGAGCAACGAGCAAGCGCTCCGCCTCTCATCTCGTCGGCGCAGCGGAGACTCCAGAGTACAAAAGGGGATTCTTCAAACTCCATAACAGTCCGAGAAATTCAACGCACTTGACTATTCTGTAACGGCTGAAAAGGACAAGGTAAATCAGTAGGAGGACGGTCATTTTGTAATCACGTCCAAAAATGACACCGCAGTTGGTACAAACAACATATTATTTGTAAATCGTAAAATCAAATGTAATCAAACTTCCAGAACGGTTCTAAAGAATCTATCCGAAAACCACAACACGTATAAACTGTAGCACACGTTGGCAAAGACATCTAGTGTATCAACACAGCTCAGTGATAGGGTTTCTCTGGTTGGAATAAGCCAAGAGTAAAATATTTGTAAATATATTCCCTACGCGCGAAGCCCGGGCGCGAACAACTAAACTATTACATATACTAGACTGCAGAAGTGAGTTTATTGACAAGTTCTACCAGCTAGTAAAATAAACTAAAATGTAATGAACGTATGCGAGTAATTTATTTGCTGCTGAAAATACATTTTATAGTTGCTGCAATTCAGTCAAGCCGGCAAATTTCGAAACCGTATTTTCATACAAGTTCGGCCCGAGTTTTTGTTATTATACATTGATGGATAAGGTTTTTTCATGGCTATTACATTTAAAATATAATATGAATATAAGTAGTGTAAGAGGCTATTTACAAGATGTCATGCACAAAGTGTATACGAAATGAGTGGTTAAGTTCTAGCCGTTTAAGCATGATGGAGTTGTTCTGTAATACATTAAGCAGAAACACAAAGAAACAATTTAATACAAAATACGATCTTCTATATATACACAGTTCACTACATGGGAGAAAAATGTCAAATACCAGCTGCATGATAAATAAATGACATTATTTAACTAATACTTAATCCACAAAAGGACTTACGGCAAAATGGTTATTTTAACCTACAGCTGACTAATACTGGCGAAATAGTACAATAACAAAACAGGCAGCACTTTTAATAAAAAGTCCTTCGCTCCATGGTGATCGGTGAATCTTTTAGAAACAATTTATGGAAGCATTACATAATTGCAGACGTTTTGTCGTGCATGCCCGCATAATCAGTCGGGTTTCATATCAGGTTGAATGTTTACTACTATCAACCAACGCTTAAATTGCTTTTGCCGCCTGAGCTGACGAGATAAAAAATAAATTTATTCCAAAATAAGCTGCTGTACCTGATTTATTTTCAATTTGATTTCATTCATAGGATTACTTATCTAAATGGACGTTGTTGCTGATAACACGAGTGCATTACTGCTAAGAACAATCCGTGAGCTTGTAGAAAGGATTCTTTTGTGACAATTAACACAAAACATCGAAAATTATACGTGTAACATCGTTAAATGCAAAAATGAGATGAATCACGCAGAAATCTGAGAAAAAATGAAACACAAAGACAGACAGAGACTGAGACATAGCCAGACGCATGCAAAGAGTCAAAGACAGATACATGCAGGGCGTATAGGAGACAGAGACAGAAAGAAAGAGATAGAGAGAGACAAACAGACAGACATACATACATACATGCAGACAGACGGACACACACACAGACAGACAGACAGACAGACATAGGCTGATAGATCAGAGACAGCGACAGCGCGAAAGTTAACATGCTTCACAGAAATTAAACAATTTCTTTTCATTTATATATTTATGTTTTCAGTTTTTTGGTAATACCGAAGGAAAAATCGTGAGTCCCATAATTGATAAAAAGCAAATACAGTTCTGTAACTAGGTTATAAACAGTTTAGAACAACGACGATTATTTGAGAAGCGACTGATTTAAAAGACACGAAACAGATTGTAATCGATCACTATTCGTGATAAGACTCTCCGGCAAGGTTTTTCAGTAGACATATACTACTGCCTCATCGCTCGGATCGATCCTATCTGTATATTTCAAAGCGTGATATTAGTATGATTAGTACGAAAGCGTTTGATCCCGTCATCTCCGATTTTCAATTCCGTTTTACATTACGAAAAATAAGTAAACTTTAGCGGCTTACTGGAACTAACTAATTTGATTTAAATGGGGAGTAAGAGAGATTATATAACTCACTTTATCTTAATATGTTTTACTGGGCACTCGACATTTAAAGGAAACTCTGCGCGAATGGAGCAGCTGCTAAGTGAGATTGCCAAGTGCACCATGTCATGTATCAATATACATTGTATAGTGTTGCATACTCTATTTCTCGTTACTCTTACTGTTGTACACTGATTACAGTATAGAACCAAACACCACTATATATAAAGTTTGAGCTGGACAGCTTTATCTATCTCTCACCTGCTCTTACTGTTGCACACTGATTACAATAGAACCAAGCACCACTGTATATAAAGTTTGAGCTGGACAGCTTTCTCTATCTCTCACTTACTCTTACCGTTGTATACTGATTACAATAGTATTTGAGACGCTTTTAATTCTGGTCATACGTTAAGGTTACTATTGTTAGCGGCGACTAATTTTAGCGAATTCTTTTTCCCGGGATTCAGCCGGCGACTATTAAATTTAACGATTTCTTTAGTTTTGAAGAAAGAAAATGCATTGAAAGATTCGAAATAAACCTTACGGTAATCCCTCGAATATAAACCCTTTCGGCGTATAAGACGTTTATGAAGTTTGATGTAAGCCAGGCCCAGGGCTTATATGTCCGGTATTTTGCGATATGATATTTTAAGTTGGCTTGAGTCGGTGTTGTTAAACAAAATTTAAAAATTATATCGAAACTGAAAGACGGCAGCTGATTAAAATTAATTAAAAATATTCTATTTGAATGCAATGTGTTGTAAATAACAACGAAATTAAAGTGGTACTCTGGGGAACTGCAGATCAATATTTGGAATTCTCTCAATTGTGGAAATAAATTCAAAGTTTTCAAACACTGCCGTTTATTAACATTTAGTCTTCTTATCAAAGATTAAGGATCTCGACGACAGTTTTCTCACAAGATAACGCAAGACGTCTTCACCTCTCATTTCCTCAACAATAAATCATTTCGTATATATACACGGTTTTTTCAGCTCTAAGAGACGAAAACAAACAAAGTGATGTTTACACCCACAGTTCACCACTATTGTGAACCACATTCGGCGGTCTGGCTAAGACCCTCAAGTACTGGAAACTTGTACTCCATTGTAAAACAGGTAGCTCAAAAGCGCTGCGGGGAGCACCTGCACATGTCCCTGTCTGTATTCATACATCAAAGCTTGTATCTTCTTAAAAAGGTGTTACCAACTTTACCAGTATTGGCTTTTAAATTTTGCCATAATTAAAAATATGTGTTTTGTAAAACAAGCAGCTGTTGAAAATAAACCATGTAAATGTATGGAATTAAAATGAATAAACTGCAAATGTAGAATTTAAATTGACTATTTTGAAACGGGGTACCGATTTTTAGAACATTGAGAGCTTCTAGGCTTTGGTAAATGGGATTTTTCTGAAAATTAAATATAAAAACGAGAGACATTACTCTAAAAGGTCCTGAAACGAATTCGGAAATTCAAAGGCCTTTTCTTTAAACTGATTTAAACGATCATCTTTATAATTATATTCTATTAGTGCTTGTTATAGTGTTGTATCCTGCTGTACGTTCCAGAAAGATTTGCAAACGGGCCGTTACCTCTCTGTAACAGTACAGCCGGCCGGTCAAACTCGACTACCTCACCCCCTTCAACGACAATAATCCTGTCATAGTCGATCACAGTGTCCAGGCGATGGGCTATTGTCAATAGGGTTCGCCCCTTCAGATTCCTTCGTATCACATTCTGCAGGATTTGGTCTGTCTTGTAATCCACATTTGCGGTGGCTTCATCAAGGATAATTACCTTGCTGTCGTGTAACAAGGCGCAGGCCAAGCAAATCAGCTGGCGCTCCCCAACACTGAAGTTCGAACCGTGTTTCATGACGTTCACAGTGCAGTTGTTTCCCCCTACAGAACAGATTTCATTTGGAAGTTCTCTAATACTTCCCATATGTCTTGATCACTGTGTATTACTTTTGGGTCGAGATTCATCCTCAAGCTGTCATTATTAAATAAGAATGGATTTTGAGGTATTAGGGACTTTAAGCAGCTGGTACGGCTACGTGGACGAGGACAGCACAAAACAAAAGGATTAATTACAGAATACAATAACTGCACGTTGGAATGCGGGGAGCCGAACACCTTTCTGCCGTTGCATTCAGAAATACAACGTGGAAAGCCCAAGTTTCAGGTCTTGTAGACAACGTCAACGTGAGCATAGAAATCGTCTTATTATTCATTCGCCTTTAATACTACTGTCTCTCGTTCCTACCATTCAAACTCCTTCACATGGAAAACAATAAAAACGAATGCGTGATACCGTAACTAAAGAAGGGAACTAGAAAGTCGAATATCACCAGCCGTAGTCGTAGCCGTTACTGTACCAGCTGCTTAAAGTCCCTATTACCGCAACAGCAGAACGTGCGGTCTGTAAATTCAATATATGGTACTAATTGATATATGCCATCGATAAAAATATTTCCGCTGCACTCTGGCATACGGAACAGCGAAGCCACAATAGAAGACTTGCCTGTTCCCGTCTGGCCGACAATTCCAATCATCTCCCCTCCCTGGATAGTAATAATAATGTCCCTTAGAACAGCTGGCCAGTCCGGGTAATAAGTAAGTGAAACTGCATCATATTGAATGACGCCTTCCTCGGGCCACTAGTCACGTGGCATATCTTCATACTCATACCCAGGCTCCGGCCGCAGCTGCATGTATGCCATCACTCGCTCAACTGAAGTCATCAGACTATCGACCTCAGCCCCCATTTGAAAAACCCAGATGGTTGTGAATGTGAGCTGAAGAGCGTAGCTTATCGATAGGCCTGTCATGGCTGCAAACAACAGCGACATAATCGTTAGGGAATCCCTGACAGGCCCGTAAGCTGGGGGAGGGGGGCAGTCGAGGGTTTGGACGAACTCCCCATCCCTCTCCCCACTTGTCGGTGAGGTCCGGCGTTCCAGGTTGGGCGGGTGATTTTAGGGGCAAATAATCGTCATTTCGAGATCTCTTCGCTGACGTGTGCATACAGAACTGTTTCAAGACCTTATCGGGTGACTGGAAAAAATGTAGGAGAAAGCATTTCAGAAAACCTAATTTTCAAACTTTTTCTCGGGGGAGGGCATGCCCCCGAACCCCTAGCAACTCGCGCCTTCGCCGCTTGTACAGATCATAAACAGTGGTTCGCTTCAACCACCCAACG
>JAOBYG010785468.1:0-13957 GCA_025403545.1 Epizoanthus stellaris | reverse complement strand
ATTGTATCTGTTACACAGTACAGGAATTATTAATTTTCACATTCATACATATCTGTTGTATGGTATTGCAATTGTATCTGTTACACAACACACAATTTTTCATTTCATGTTATTGTTGCATAGTACTACGCCGGATTAGTCTGCTCACTGGTTGTGGTCAAATGAATGATCCACACACACGTAATATGTTCGTTTTGGACTTGACTCTTGAGGGAATTTCATTGATCACGTGAGATATTTGTTGGTTCATAGCTGTAAGGCAATAGTCTTTCCGATCCAGAGAATGTCAACTCCACTCTTGTTATTTTCAAACGTAACTCATCAAAACACCCGGGTCTACCTGTAATCTACTTGAAGTGTTTGTAATACTTCTCTATAGTCCACACTTCATATGATTGTTCATTGAATGGCTTTACATGGCATGTAATAAATATTATTTCTGTGTTTTTGTATGCAGTTTGGCAGTGGTAAATCCCTTGGTAAAGATGTGCCCAGCAGAAAGCACACATATGTCTTTCCAGAGATACTCAAAACAGTGGTTAGTACAGGTAATCACATGGTTTGGAGTGAAATTTGGAATAAATCTGCACAAGTACATTTTTCAAAGACTAACAAACACCTGCCTATTAACACGTCTAGAACCAGTTGAGAGAATGATTTGCTTCTGGAACTCTGAACCTTCAGAAAATACTTATTTATAACATTAGTATGAGAACAAGTTGTAATGAGTTGCATCTCTTACTGATCTGGGCATCCAACGTACCGACTCGCCCTGAAAGCCATGGGACTAAACTGTCAAAAATGTAGACAAGTTGCTGCCATAGAAGTTTTGCGACAACAAAGATCTATTGTTTACTTTACATATTTCATTAACCTGTGCACTGAATTGTGACTTCTAAAGAAAAGAATAAAAGATGATTATAATTGCGTTTCAATAAGCTGATTATAAATGAAGAAGTGAGCGGCTTTGGCTTTTATATGGGTGTTATGATTGTCACAGAAATTCAAGCACCGGGACTGCCGCTTAGAAAGTATCAGAGAATACGAGGGGCCTTGTCACTTCACGGTAGTCCTCAGAGACATCGATACGAGACAGGAGGTGGGCAAGTTCGATCACTCCACGGCAATTGACTTGGCACGGCTTTTTGATGACTGTCTTCTCGTTTGTTTCTGGTGAGTTTTCATTTTTGTTGTCCACTCGTAAGAATACATCGCACAACTTGTTTTTGTGAATTAAAACAACTTTTTTGTGTTTCTTCGTGCAGTAATATTTTATAACCTGTCCAAGAATATACACCAGTGTCAGGCAAGGCAGTTCAAATGGAAAGGTGGAGTGGAAACCTAGTTATTGTATCGAAACTGGTGAGAGTGGTCCAAAGGAGGCAATGCGTATAGTAAGCTGGGAAATGTGTATTATAAATGTGTATTTCCATTGTGTCAACATGTGCGTGCAACAAAAGCCACCAAATTTCGATGGAAGGTTTTGTTATCTTCCTTTTGAAATCAGATAGAGAGGCTACCACAGATGAAGCAAATCAGCTGTGCATTGAGTTAAACTATTACTTTTCTTCCTACAACCTATTTATGGGGGCGGCGTTTATTCGAGAGGGGGCATTTTATCCAGTAAATACGGTACAGATCAAGTGGACTGACTGCAGGACCAACTTCGATTACCAAAGGAATAGGCAAAAGACATAAATACCAGTCAATGACACGGGTATCGTGTAACTTGAGATTGTTTTGTTTTTAATGGGAAATATTCTTCTATAACTTAGTTATTGTTGTACTTTCAAGGAACTCTCAAGAATACAGATGAGATTATTATGTTTGTACTAAAAAGATAGTTTTTAAAGTCTGGACAATAATTACAAGAGAACAGCTGCTGCTATTGTGTTCAGTTTTCGTCAACCCTCGCGAAAGTGCCACACATTGTATTTAAACACACACACTGATTCTGAAAACAATAACTCAATAGCCCAATAACTCCTGGAATGGTCCTACGAAGCAATTTAGAAACTCATAAAGATTTGTCACTTGAAAGATTGAAGAAAATTCTTCGTAGCCATAACAGTGTAGAGAATACCACCGAGTTGTATCAAACACTAGCTTCACATATGTCAGGGTCCCCGGGAAACACCTAAAGGCATTCTTAATGAGAGCGCTAGAAATTCGACAGCAGATTATGTTTGCTTGTTCCGAGAGGGTGGATGACTCGACTCTGCAGTACGACCCTGGCCACATCAAGCAATTGTTCCTTAGAACAGTAGAAACTGGTTTGCAAGATGAGAGTATCAGAGCGAAATTCGCCCACTTCTGAAGGATCCAAATGTGACAGATAAGCTTTTAATGCAGTAGATGAGTGCCGCAGTCAAAGCTGTTTGCGAAACAAAAAGCTGAAGTTTCAAAATAAAGCCTAAGCCACCCCTACTGTTGCATCAGTTTCTGAATAATCACCCAAAGGGAAACTGCAAAAAATGAACTTTTAGCTGCAATTAATGCCATCAAATCTGAAGTCAAATCCCTTAAAGAAGAAATGAATAAGGAGAAGGCTAAACATAGTGGCAAGAGAGGAGAGAGAAGTGCACCATCCCTATGTTCTAGCTGTAGAGAGACAAACAAGCAACAATACAGCTACTGTTTCAAATGTGGGAGCGATTCTCATTATGCACGAGGATGTCGGAAGCAGGGAAACAGCAAACCACTGCTTTCGTGAGATGGGAAGTAGTCGGTGATGCACCAAAGTCTCACAAGTGTAATTACTGTGGTAAAATTGGAGGGCAGCGTCAACAATTCAAGCAATGTAAACAATGCCAAACAATACAGTACTGCTCCTCTGAATGCCAGAAGGAACATTGGCCAAAACATAAGGTAGTGTGACAAGCAATTAGTCATTTGTCCAAGCAAAGTAATTCTGATTGGAAAGATCCAGCTCTTGTTAGACACCAAACACCAAGTGAGAAAACTAAAGTGATCAGTCTTGTTGGTAAAAAGTGTTTGGTAATATGCTTACTAAATAGCTGCAAACTCGACGTGTTATGGGGCACTGGGGCACAAGTATCCATGATCCCAGCTGAATTACTTAAGCAACGTTTTGGGAATACCCTTGTTGGGGGAAAAAGAATGTGGTTATTCGCCTTTGTCACACGGCGGCCATATTGCTCTTTTACACGTTTAGCCTTGTTTTGGTGCCTAAATCAGTGACGTCAAATCCGAGGCTAAACATGTAAAAGAGCAATATGGCCGCTGTGTGACAAAGGCGAATTCCCAAGAACCAAACGGTCTGTGTCACTTGTCGAGCAAACACAGGTCCTATAGAACAAGTAATCCCTGTATTGTTTAAACCAGATGAATTAACCTAGTGGCCACAAGGCATAGAGATTATTGAAACACTGATCAACATCAAAACGGGAACTGTGTGAAAGACTCAGATTGCAGTGAGCAATGTGTCTGACCATGATATAGCAATCAAGAACCGCACAGTGCTTGGTCGTCTCCAGCCAGTTCAGTCTCAAAGAACCAATGTTTGCAGGCAACTAGCAAGCAACTCTCTAGAGACAATAACATAATGGCATTAAAGGGGCCCACATTATAATTACATGTAAGGCTGATTAAATTGCATTTAAACAGGAAGTTCCGGTATAAAAGGGCCTTGGCCAGGCCAATGACATTATCAGTTGTCACTCAATCTCTGTGGAGTGAACATCTGACACAGCTCCACAACATCCAATGCTCTGCTTGAGTGCGCCCTGATGACATACTCTATCACGCGAAATTCAAACCAAACTCTTAGCAAGCCCTCAAGTGAAAGTAAACTATTATAACTCTTTTGGAAATCATTACTAAGATATAAGCTTCCTTCTGTTCACTTTTCTCTCGCTTATTTGCCATATAAAATAAGAAATGTAGTATTCTATCACGTGAGAACGGAAACACTCACGTGATTCTCTACTGCTTTGCACTTTGAATTTCAAATTTCGAGTTGCAAGGCGAGAAAGGGGGAGGGGCTATCCCTTTTATACTGGAACGTCCTGTTTAACGTCAAGTCAATAAGGATGAAAAACATGTTAGTTCACATAAAGCTAAAACACATGAACATATTTATGCACTTCAAAATTTGATGTGTTACTTGTATCACGAATGGGACAATCCAGGTGGCCACATGTTTCCCAGGATGTTGCCAGTGCCACAGCAATCATGTAATAACAAAAGTACATGTTTCAAAGATTTTCTTCTCATCCTGCACTGTAGAAACACTGATGAAACACGGACGAGCAAATTCTTCCTACTCCACTATATATCCAACAAAATGATCAAAAAAAGCATTGAACAAAACTTATTTATCTTAAATCACCCCACCTCCTCCATATTTAAGATAAGCTAATGAGCTAAATTTGATTGAACACAGAACTGATCTATTTAAGCAGTACGTTGTAATCTCAATAAACGCTCATAAATCAACAATCTACACTTTATCACATATTATGTTAATGTAACTACAGTATAAAGTTATCATTAATTGATTAAACAAAAAGCATATAAGTATACTAAAGATTACTATCAATTTCTCCCAATAATGGACAACACAAGATGAAATAGACAATACAACAAGAGCTGCTAACCGCACTGCTAACCACGCTGGTAACCAGCACTCCACGACTTACCGGTAACAGTCAGCCTCAAGATCTTACACCGGTTACCAGGCCCAAATGCTACTTACACTACCTTTAACTTTGTACAACTATTCCGTGGTTGTTTTCAACACAAGATTCACTGTCCACCCCCCAAGCTAAATAAGAGTGGAATTCAAGCACCTAGAATGACAGCTAATGACCATTCATCTTTATTGTTTCATGCGTAGCATATTGTTCTGAATAAACGTCCTGGGCATTTATTAAAATTTTTAACTTTAGGGGGGAATTTATTCGAGTAGAGGCGTCGATTCAGACGTGGCGTTTACTTCTAAATTAAAAAAACCAGTAAACCCAAAACATTGTTTTAATTTTCCTTCCGCTATCATAAAATATTAGTTGAGGATTTCTCACTCTACATAACGTGAAACTAAAATCTAAATCAGTAGATAATACTGATTTGATGTTTCAAACTGTGCATGCATCAGTCAGTTTGAGTTTATCACCCTTCGTCTGTTTGCAACAAGATGTCATCTGCCGCACGAGAGATGGAGGGCTCAGGCATTTTTTCTTAGTATTTTCAACAAGATTGGGGGGATCGTTTATTCTGGTATAGGCATTTATTTGGACGTGGGCATTTATTTTAAATTTCTAAACTAAGGGGGCATTTATTCGGGTAGAGGCATTTATTCGGAACAATACGGTACCCTGCAACTAGAGATTTCTCATATCCTCACGAAAAATGAGGAGAAAGAGAGACATCTGCAGACATCTGCTCGATTGTTTGAAGCTGCCACTGTCCAGAAACGTGGACGCACCAGCCCATTTTGAAATGGTTTGACGGCTTTATGACCATGCTACTGCAGCGACTGGTGTTTTTTATGAGTGCAATTACCATGCAACCATATTGTCCGCTGACTTTATCTGTGTCTTCGATTCGCTTCTTGCATTCTGCAGAAAAACATGATGTCAAATGAGGACAAGGCCTTTGACAAAGCTGTGAAATCTGCTCTTTTAAAGCTACAAAATTGTCAGGTTCAAGCACTTTCAGGTCCTCAAAGGATACGTTCGCCTGTTTACCCACAGGGCATGGCAAATCTACCAGATGTCTGTTCGTGTTGTTTAAGAACAAAGTCAAAGTACTACGCAAGCTGAGCTCGTGGTGTTGGTTGTCTCTCCACTGAATTCTCTAATGTGTGATCAAATTAGACAATGTGAAAGACTTGGGCTGAAGGCATGCAAGCTGGAGCCATTTCAGATTGAAGAACTCTCAACCCACGCAGCTACAATGTAATCTTCAACATAAGAGGGAATAAATGCAACAAACTGCCACTCCAAAGTTACATAATGCAACAACGCCCTGTGATCTGTTGGAAAACCTATGTATATACTACTACTGTACGTATACCACAATAAAGTAAAATTGACGAATTGAAATCATATTGGTCCTAGTCAAGGCAGTGTTCTTGCTAGACTCGGAACGCAAAAGGGCGGCTCATTTGCATAAGAATACAGGTCTGAAATGGACTACACACATTGACATGATCGTATCCAAAGCGTCAAAGCGCCTCTACATCTTGAGTGTTCTTAAACGGTCTGGTGTCCCCACAAGTGACCTTGTCTGCATTTATTCTACCCTCATCCGCCCTGTACTTGAATATTCGTGCATCGTTTGGCATTTTGCTCTTCCAGGATATCTTCTTCTCTTCCAGTGATAGGATCGAGTCAATCCCAAAGCGGGCTCTGAGGATAATTTTCCCTATTTGCCCTCACCACTTTGGACCTGCCTTCCCTTTCATAGGGGATGGAAAGGTCCTTAATGTAACTGGACGTGGAACAGTTACACTATTCACTGCTCTGCCTGGTGGAAAGCACAAGAAATGCAAGCTTCGGAATGTGCCGCTTGTTCCAAAATTAAGTTACAACCTAATCAGTGTGTCAAAAGCTTCTGGAGCTAGCTACTCGGTCAGCTTTGAGGACAGTGCTTGTAAGATTGCTCGTGCTGATGGAGTCACCATTGCTATTGGAAGGGAAGTAGGATGCGTATATTACCTGGACTTTCAGCGAGAAATGGAGAGTTCAAATGCAGCAAATGCAGCAAATGCAGGCTCTGATCTACCAAAGGAAATGCTCTGGCATCAGCGATATGGGCATTTGGGTGTCCTGAACTTGAACAAACTAGCCAATGATAACCTGGTGACTGGCTTTGAATTTGATGCAAAGCATGAGCTTGATTTCTGTGAACCCTGTGTACATGGAAAGCTTCACAAATGGCCTCTACCAACTAGTGGTGCGAGGAGGGCTGATAAGCCCCTCGGCTTAGGTCATAGTGACGTGTGTGGAAAAATAACTCCCAAGTCGGCAGGGGGTGCAGAATATTTTTTGACACTTACTGATGACAAAACTCGGTAGTCTGGGTTTATCCCTTGAAGCAGAAGAGTGAAGTATTTAGCAAGTTCTGTGAGAGCCTTAGTAGAGAAATCCAGTCGATACAAGCTTAAAACCCTGCGTACAGACAATGGTGGTGAATTCATGTCCAATGAGTTTCAGAAATTCTTAAAGGCAGAAGGAGTGAGGCATGACTTAACAGTGCCTAAAACACCTGAGCAAAATGGGGTGGCTGAGCGCCAGAACAGAACTCTTGTTGAGTCAGCGAGAACCATGCTGATTCAAGCTAAGTTACCCCACAAATTCTGGGTAGAGGCACTGAATACTGCAACTTATCTACACAACAGGAGTCCCACCAAGGCAGTGGATAATGTCACACCTTTTGAAGCCTGGACTGGGGTAAAACCTGACGTAAAGCATCTTCGCAGTTTTGGCTGTACTGCATATGCACACATTCCCAAGGATGAGAGAAAGAAACTCGACTCAAAGGCCAGAAAGTGTGTGTTCCTAGGATATGGAACCGTCGGCTTCCATTGATACCAGCTTTCAAAGCTGACGGAACTACCGATGTTAAATAAAAGTACCTTTACCTTTACCTTTTATTCCCTTTAGGAGGACCCACAAGCTTGCACCTTCTGCACTTTGTCTGAAATTTAAGTTTGGCTATGGCACTGAACAACTTTCTAGAAAATAATGATTTATTATTATTACTATTATTATTATTATTATTATTATTTATTATTATTATTAGTGATATAAATGTACAAATTATCTACAATCTTGAGGTTCAAGTTCCTGTCTCCCAGTAAGAGGAGGGGCCTTAGGGTTGTCTAAAAATATCGACCAATCAGTGAGATTCAAGCTAGTTAATTGGAATGTCTAGGATTGGTTGAGTTCACGTGGGGTGGTAAAACGAGACACTGGAACAGCAGTTATAAATAGATCTCAAGTGGCGTCGGTCCCTGGTCTTAACGTTTTATAGTGAGACAATTACTTTAAGGTGAGAAAGGAATAGCCATTTATACTGTTCATTTAATATTGAGCATTCCTCTCTAGCATAAAATTCAATTACTTACCAATCTTAACAATATTTGTGTCTTCCTTGATCTTCTTCTTCAGTTTGTACCCTACGCTTAGAGCTGCTACATCAATGGCTGACTCCTTCAGCCGAGGTACATAATTGTCATCCTGTGAAAAGGTTGAAGGGATGAGTTGAAAACAAGCTGGGCATACATTTTGTAATTATATATCATCATACCAATCTCAGGGTTGTCCTTAGCAGCCGGCAGCTGGCAAAAACAACTGGCTACTTTTAATTAGTGATTTTTGCCGCCTACTTTCTTTACATTTCTGGAAAAAGTAACTTTAGGTCTCTTGTAAATTATTGATCATTTAGTAAGAATATTAGCCAGCTACTTTTTGATATTTGCCCTCTACTTCAGAAAGTAGGGGCAACCATGCAATATCATTCATAAGCCCACATTTTTATTTATTTATTTTATTTATTCAGCTTTATCCACGTGACTAAAAGATATATAATTAAAAGAAAAACGTGGAATGGAACACACAACAGAGCTTGGCTCCAAATTAAGTGTGACATGTATATTTTGGTCCGAAATAGGGTAGTATTTTGTGGAACAGCTCTGAAATACTTATAGGTCAAAAGGGTATCGAAAATTGCTTATTTTTGTCTGGAATAGGGTGAGAGTTTTTAGGTTTTAGTCTAGATGGAGTGACAAGTACCACCCCAGTGACGGGGAGTCAGAGACAGCAAGTGAACAATTCCTTACTAACTTACAATCAAAACAGTATTTACACTTAAAACTCCAGAGTAATAACTAATATATAATTTATAAAATAAACCTATTGTTGTTTTAAAATGCATTTCAGGTTAGAGATGATACAGTTGGTGGTGTGTCAGTTGACACTAGAGCCAAGGCAAAGAATTATTACAAGTTGATGATGAGAAAAGATGTGTTGCTGTTTTGCCACTTCCTCTATGATGTAGTCTACAACTTGTCAAAGTTGACACTCTCCCTTCAGGATCCCACATATGCAATATCCGATATGTATGACTCTACTCAGGCTACCCTGGCTGTGTTA
Organism: Epizoanthus stellaris; assembly: GCA_025403545.1. NCBI lineage: Eukaryota > Metazoa > Cnidaria > Anthozoa > Zoantharia > Epizoanthidae > Epizoanthus > Epizoanthus stellaris. The sequence continues at coordinate 4,838 of JAOBYG010785468.1, read as the reverse complement.
CAGAAATACAAAACTATGTAAGTATTCCTGACTCAGTCAAGTAATAACTGATGTCCATGTTGATAATTATATAATAAATTTATGTATTATTGATATTGGTTTTTTACAAATTTGTTTTTCCAGTAATGGAGCCAAACTGGCCTCAGTACAAGGATCTGATGCCTTCCATGACTTTGTGCTGACCGGTAATAGGGCACAGTTTGACAGTTCCAGGATCACTTTGTTGGAAAAGTTGGAGAGCAGCATTAGTGACAGATTTGATGTGAATGAAGGAGTTATTAGAGCTAGTTCCATCATTAACTTCAAGTCCTGGCCAGCTGATGACAGTATTGCTGACGGTAACAGTAATAGTTACTTTAGTTTGCTGAAGTGTTTTTGCTACATTTTTGTTACTCAGTCATTCTCATAATATTTCGCCTGTGTGTTTGTTACAATAATATATAGATGTAGGTCTGGTAGCAGCAATAAACTAATTAATATTTTTTTATATTGTTTTGGGGATGGGAGATAAGTACTATAATCACTCAGTTATTAATTTGATGACAACTATTTCTTGTCAACAGATTTTGGAGATGATGCTGTGCAAACCCTTGTTGATGCTTTCAAACCAGTCTTTGAGAAAAATGGAGTCTCTCCTGAACTCATTCCAGAGGAATGGACAGAACTGAAGACCAAGATCTTCAGTTCCAAGGTAGATGTCAAGTCCCTGACATGGTGAGCGGTCAACACCAAGTACAGTTCTACAGGTTGCGACAACATTCTCTCATTGGTGGACTGTGTGCTTTCAGTGCCAACTGCCAATGCAGATCCAGAAAGAGGCTTTAGTCACATGAAGCGTGTAAAGAGTGACTGGCGGTCCAATCTTGGTAGTGAGCCTTTAAATGACTTGATGTGCATTATGCTCCAAAGTGCACCCATTGGATCTTACGATCCGGTGCCAGCAATTAAGCAATGGTATCAGGCATCTGATAGGTCTCGTAGACCAGAGCTTCTGGATGAATCTTATTCTATGACCGAAACTGATGCTGATGAAATTGAAAGTGGAATTGACATGCTCAAAGATGCCCTAAACGAGATTGCAAAGTGATACTCCATAGTCTGCCAGTCAGTGTCGTGTTGTGAGACTGTCAGTGTGCACACCAGATAGCGTGACTCTAGCTAGAGTAAGACCGGCTGAGCTAGACTCAGTGTCAGATTTTCATTGTTGCTGTTGATGACAATAAATATCAAAACAATATAGTTTCATGAACAGTAGTTTTCTCATACTGATTTTTGTTATTACATAACTGATAAATTGAAACATTTGAATGAGTATGCACAGAAGTCAATAAATTTAATTGTATTGTCAAATGCAGATGTGCATTTGATATTGTTATAATATTCTAGCCTGGTCTACTGTCTAATAATATACTACCTGTCTGGTGTGGTCCACCAAAACTTGAGCAGGTCCACCAAAAAAAATAAATGATAGACCTGCTGTCTACATACTGAAAAAGTTAACCTCTACCCCTGTTTAGTATGGTCAGTTGCAACAAAAATGCGTGTGTGTGATATTAATTCGCATTCAGTTCATGCTACACTTCAATATACATTTTCTCACAATATGATACATATAACTATCCCGATAGAGCTGTCATGATACAATACATGATACGATACATATGGCAATTAAACAAAGTAGACTACAAAATTATGATCCAAAAAGAAATGATTTATTTTCTGATAATTAAGTTAACTGAGTGAAATGTTCCTGAAACACAACAGTACTGTATCATCTGCAGGCATGATCATTGTGGGAAATATTACCATCCCTGCTTGATGTGAGCATACATGTAGTTGAGTCATTTGGCAAATACTGTAGTATGATACATGTACCTTTGAAAATGGATCAACATGTTGTTAATCCACCCCATGTATTTCAACTTTGAGAATTAGTATTCATGAACATATTGCAGTGTCTTTGATAACACTTTGTACTCTGCCATTGTCATGAATATGGTACTTTGAAACTGATTTTCTCAGCCATTTATACTTGATTGAGAAACTGAGAGAGAAACAAAAGGGACTGACATTACGGAGGAATGAAATCAACACCATCTACAGTGTATGATGAAGTTCAATCTACATGCTCTTTATTTTGCTACATGGCCATTCTAAAAGTCATTACCAGCATTGGAAACAATCAACAGATGATGATGAAAACAGGCACCAACAAAATCTCTTGATTATTAGCAAGGGAAATTAATGTTGGCAAACACATTCAGAAGGTGTCTTCTTACAAGCTTTCCTTCTACAAGAAGCTTGTTTTGTGCTGAGGACTCAAATTTGCTCTCCTGCAAAAACCATCTGCCAAAGAAATATACGCAAGCTTCGAGAAAGCCTGGAATATGTAGTCAGCCATTCCAGAGGAGAAGAGAGAACTCACCATGGCAACCCTTTGCTAATAGCCTTGAATTATATCCAGCACAACGGGCCGACACCCCCCAAATCACTTCCCAAGGCAATCAAGAGACTTGAACAACTTGATGATGTAGTCATCACTAAACCTGATAAGGGGAATGGCATAGTAGTGATAGACAAAGATGAGTAACTAAAACTCCTCAGCGAAGCTTCAGTCAACAAAACATCCAAGTTTAAGCCTTGCAGCCTCGATCGGCCCAAGAAGCATCAGAAGGCTAACAAAACACTGCCATACCTTTCTAGAAAAGGAAAAGCTAGCCGCATCTGTTGCTAGAAAATATCTCCCAAGAGATATGGCAGACAGCTTACATGTATGCCCGCAGTTATCCCGATTAGCGCACATGTATGGAGTTCCTAAATCTCATAAAACAGTCTTACAAATACATTCCATCCTCTTGGCAACAGGAACATATAATTTCAAACTAGCGAAGTGATTAGATGAGAAGCTACATGTAAAGCCACTGTCTGAGAATGAGTATACCATCAGCACATCTATGACTTCACAAAGGATATTCAAGGAAGAACTATCAATGAACATGATCTTTGTAGTTTCTCACAATTTATCTGCACTATTCACAAATGTCCCAGTTGACGAAACAATCCAAATCCTGGTTGACAGAGCATTTAATGATTACTGGTTCAACAAGATACATGTACATAACACCATCTTCTAGAGATCATAACTCCAACAACTTCTGGAAATCGCAGTCAAAATCCAATTGTTTCAGCTCAGTGGAAAACTCTACGAGCAAGTAGAAGCATAGCAATGGGTTCTCCATTAGGCCCCCTCATGGCAAATACATTCATGACTTCCACTGAAGAGAAACTAACTGAGAGTGGAGATACATGTATGCCCCACTTCTACAGACACTATGTTGATGATACATGTACCATGCCTATTGTTCCTGATGTTTCCTCTGCAAACTTATTCCACCAAACACTCAACAGCACCCACCCATTGATCGTTTTTACTATGCAAATGCGAAGCAACACTGACAAACTACCATTCTTGGGAGTAACGATTGTGAAACATGACACCACACTCCAGACAGAAGAGTACAGAAAGCCAACTAAAACGGGACTTCTGTTACACTACATAGCCACGTAGACAAGTACTAAAAGAAGAGTCTTTTACGAATCATGCTACACAGAGTTTGTCCTCCACTACAAATGCTTTTCTTGATGAATGTCAAACATTAGAAAGAACTTTTCAACACATTGAAACCACAACTGTGCTTAGTGACAACACAAACACGGCTAACCAACCTGCTTGCAGGTTAAGAAACAACTGTTAAGAAACAACTGGCAGACCTCATCACTAAAATTGGAAAAGATGTGTCTTCATTTATGTCCTGCAGGATATTTTCTGAAAAGCTTGGAAACAAAGATCCAAAACTCCAGATGCCTTGTCAACAACATGTGGTGTATAAGGATGAATGTGACAAGTGTGAAGCTTGTTGTATTGGATACACATGCAGACACCTGCACCAAAGAATTGAAGAGCATAAATCAGCCACAGTTGGCCAACACCTCGAACACAAACATTTTTATTTGTTGTGTCTTCCTTCTCATAGAACAGATTTTTTTTCAGCATAGTTTCTCATGAGTTTATTATACATGTAAATGATCATGACTGGAATTTCTCTGCACCCTGGTAGTAACGACACTCGTAAATGCAGAGAATAAATTAAACTTCATTCTCAAACTTGTCACTCTAGCATCTAATGGGATCAACGAACGCTTCTCATTTGCTTAACTTTAGCAGCTTTTTCTTACCCAATCACACTACAGATATTTTAACCAATGGCATAACTTCGATTTCAATCTGCATAAATTATCCTGACACTATATATACCCCCAATTTCATCCATAGTCCCCTCTTTTGCTCTAGCAAAGGGCTAGCGCTCAAAACGTCAGCTCAAGTCTTCCTCCCTCATGGCGAAAAACGTAACATCAACTTTTCGTTGTCCCATCATCTGGCCAAGTTTTTTTAGAAACTACAATCCTGGACAAAATTGTTGGACCGGAGGCCTCCGTGGCTCCAACACTGCCATAGCAACAACAAAAATCACCATAATTCCTTCATTTCTCAACTGATAGTGTGGAAACTTTGTACAAACAAGCACCACAGCTACATGTAATATCATCATTTACGAGCAAAACTGTGCACTTTTCTAGACATTGACAAAAAATGAGAAGAAATACAAAATTTCATTAGTTTACCCAGAATGCAAATTTTTTTTGAAAATATTAAAATGTAATGCAGATAATTACAAAATGAATCAGTGCCTTTGATTTGAGCAGTTTAAACAGAAAAGAGTTTGTTTGCAATGGGTAGTTCCAGAAAATATCCATACCACCTACCACAGACGGCATTG
>JAOBYG010784357.1:0-13966 GCA_025403545.1 Epizoanthus stellaris | reverse complement strand
GGACGATTAGGGCTGCCGCTTGTTTTGTACTTCCCTTCGAGCTCCTATAGTACATGTAAGTAACTAAAATCTTGTGGGAGGCTATGGGCAAGGAATAAGATAAGAGTATGAGAGCCCTTCAATTGAACTTCTGTTTTTACAATTTTGTTTTGTTTTTGTTTTTATGGAGTTTATTTTTGTGAATTTTTTTTTTGTGGGAACTTTTTTTTTCGAATTGTCCAAAAACCCGCAAAAATCGTAAAAATAAACTCCCGCGAAAATAAAGTCCTACACGGTATGTTGTGTGTTACCAAAGCAACAAAAATCAAATATGTATATAGTGTCCCCTATTAGTGGATAAATATTTATTTGTCTGCTAGAAGTTTTGACACTTTAATAAAGTTTCTATCTATTTAATTTATATATATCAGCCAAATCCACAAAGTAGTTATAGAAAATATAAATTTTTTGATAACTACCAGAAAAGTTGCTGATACTACCAGACAGCAATAAGTACTTTTATCTCTTCAATATTAAGATCGTTGTAGCAGAACTGTGAATAGCTCATGCTGGACAAGCTAACCACACTAATAGGAATATCTGTCTCACAAAAGACAAAATTCACCCAGAAGTTTTCCCATTATGAATGCTTAATTACTTGAGAGCTCTAAAATGCAAACTTCTGAAGTTGTGAACTTCAGCCAGGCCAATGCTCAGAAGTCCATGATCATTGATTGACAAGTTGCCAAATGAATGTAACTAAGAAGTTCATGTGCTAGTTTCCAACTTCCCAATGAACTTTGCAACATGCTCATAAAATGTGGCCTGTTATGGAGCTGCCTCTGAAGTTCATGTAGGTCCCCACTGAAAATAAACATAACTATATGTATGTACCATAACTGTACCCTGGAGCAGGCTCCCATGCAGCCACTTACATAGTCCAACTCATTCAGTACTTTCCATTGTTCAACCGGCACACCAGATATGTACTTTGCTGTGTTTGAGGCTCTTTTTAACTGGCTCGTCCAAACCTAGGCAAGAATGTTAACACACTCCTTTGAGCAAGATGTAAAACATAACCCTCCCTATATGGCAGTGACAGGGGTGTTCGTCATTTTTAAAATTCCTTATTTTGGTACCTCTTTGGGAGTTAATGTTCAAAAGGTGTGAGTCACAGTACGTTTTAGCATTAAAGGACATGCATAAAAGTGAGCTGGAAAACGGAGATCTAGACAAGAGCTTCATAATTATGTCAGAAACTAAAATCTAAATCATTTGCTAATCTCTTTGCTTGTACTCTTATTAGCTCAGAGTTAGTAAAACAGCTGTTAATTTTGGCCTATCATGATTTGTGGTTGTTTTTCTGTTATGTGTTAATATAATATTGTTGTACTCATTATAATTTACCCATTATTATTATTTGCAATACTTATTTCTAAATCAAGTTTCTGACCTCCTCTATAATTTTCTTACGTATAAAGGCCACCTGTCTCGATTAGCCCTTGTGGTTATTACAGGTGGCCTGCACTTAATATTCTCTTATTTTTGTTATTTATTGTAATTTCCACTATTAGTAGAAAGTGCAAATAAAGTTGTTGTTGTTGTTGTTGTTGTTGTTGTTGTCGAGTTAGTACCTCTTTGGATTGAAAATACATTTGAAATATATTACCCAGAAATGAAATTCTGGTAGCTGGGAGCAGGACAGATTGTCATTAACAAAACACTAAAAATTCAAACCTTCAAATCGGGGATGTTTTGATCCTCAATAAATTGTGCAAGAGCAAAAGCAAACTGCAAAAGGAGATTAAGAAACTGGTTAGTGATGGATAGTCTTGTTTCCATTTTATTTGCAGGACTATAAGGATACTATGAAAATAGTGCAGGGCAAAGCAAGCACAGTTAGGTACATGTACCTTTATAGCAGTTTTAGTAATTTTACAAACAGTTTGAAATTGACACTTTTGTCTAGGGAAAACACCTAAAAAACCTTTGAGTTCATAAGTCACCCAGGCAATGAAGTTCTTATATTTCTCAAGATGGTGACACAACTTACTACAGTGCATGCTTGTATTTTGTATATTATAATCAAAGTATACATGTCCAAATAAATTATACACTGTAAGCCAAATAAATATAACTGGTAACTGCTCAAATCCAACAACCAGCAGTCTGTATTTAATATTAATACTAGTAATAGTTTTCACTACAGCTGCCCCCGCTTTTAAAAACTATTACTTAAAAACATGTTTATTTTAAATCTTGTTATCAATTGCATGCAGTGCGGGGTCTCCATGCAATCCGAGCTGCTGTATTGCGTGTAGAAGCCTAGCTGTACAAATTGTAGTTGTGCAATTCGACATCACGTACGTTAACTGACATCGCGTACGGAAAGCCTGCAAATGGTGCCGGTATACCCGCGAAATTACCCATGAGCACTTTTCAAATCAAGATTTGATGTGCTACATACTCCTCCACACGGGGGCTCCTAAGATGCCTCCTCGGGTTTTGGCCTCTGGGCCAAAACCCTGCAGGAGCATATATCTAGTCTCAAACAAATAAAGCAATCTAATGTAGACATTTAGTACTTAAGTGTGAACAAAAATAATAGTCTTATTTATAGTACCTCTTCACCTCGCTTGGTCAGATCAGAGTCTCCACCAACACGACACTGTGTGTTAAACTCACCCTCACCATGCTGCAAACAAACAGGTACACATAGTTTTGTGAGTCCATCAGTATCCAGTGTGCCATGTGATAAGTGTGAGGGACCTCTAGACATGCTCATAAGGTATATCCAATGTATTGAATACTTGAAAACCTAAACTACCCTGATATCCTCAAGTACCAGTACTGCTGGACAATTGACTCACTGTTTTCCAGTGAACAGGTTAAAAAAAACAATCCACATTTTGCTCTGATGAAGGGCTTAAGCACTCAAAAACATTTGCTTCAAATCTTTCATCCTCATGGTGAAAAACATACCAATTACCATTATATCAGCTTTTAGAATTTGCTCAATACCATTATTTGGTTCAAAAAAGGTCTGACTCTGAATAATCTAAAACTTTAATCTGATTGTGTTATTATGAGGCAGCACGAGAGCATTATGAATTAAGGGAGACTGAAGAGGGTGGTAATACACGACTATGATAATACAACAACAATTACAACAACCCTTTATTTGCACTCATTTTTACAATATGCAATATAAACAAAACAGAGATAGAAATGTGTTGTTCCAGAAAATATCCATACCTCCCCTAAGGAGGGTTAAATACGGAAATTCCAAGAGGGAGGGGGATCACAGAATCCAAAATTATTAAAGGAATGTATGGGCCTGAACTAGAAATTCCTAGGGGGTGGGGGGTTCAAACCCAAAACCTTCCATGGTTATTAATCTTTTATTCCATTTTATAATTAAATTCTCCATGGTAAAATATTATGAAATTTAAACAAACATTGTCGGTCTACTTGACCATCTTCAGGTTGTGACTCGGTCCATTGGTTCACTGTTAAAATACATTTTTAAAACAAAAGCATAAACTCAAGTCACTCCCTTAGGGAAAAGGGCCAATTCGAAGGAATGTATTTGTTTGTTGAGAGAAGGCTTTAAGTTTGCTATGTAAATTGCTTCCAAAAACTTTCTTTTCTTCCAATTCAATGCTGTTGCTGGGATTTTCCAGTGGAACTGATGGTTTTCAATCTTGGCTAGGTGGCGGGCTGACTCTGAGTTTTTCTTTTGATGGTCATTGGGCAATCCACTATCACCCGTTATTGCGAATGTATTCATGTGTAAGCTGGAGAAAGATGTTGTGACCCCCATGTCCCCTCCCTTCTATGATCGCTATACGTAGATGATTGCTTTACAAAAAGATCCAAGTCAAGGCCAGACATCCTGTTACAGTTTTTGAATGCATATCACAAGAACATTTCTTTCAGCTGACTGAGGAAAACTCTAGCCATTTCCTTGACACAGAAATTGATTACAAGAATGCCTCATTCACCACCTCAGTCCACAAGAAATCGGGCAAACTAGCAACACACTGGTCATCCCAAGTGTCGAAGAATTACAAGGGAAATGCTATCCTCAAGTGCTGCCCTCCATCGAGCGAAATGCATATACTGTACTCAAACCTAGATACTGAAATTCAGAACATTAGAAACACTTTTCACAAAGCAGGCTACCCACTCTGGTTTATTAACAAAACGATCCAAGAATTTCTTAATCCAACAGAAGATGAGACAATTATCCCAACACAGTGGTTCAATGACCACAGAATTATAACCATCAGATTGCCTTATTGCCAGCGAAACATGAACGAAAGCAAAAAATTTATTCATAAACTAGCATTTTTCATACAAGGTCATTTCAAATTCAAGATTGTATGGTCCACTCGCCAGATTCGCTCTCTATTCAATCTGAAAGACAAAGTAAACACTGAACATTCTAATGTAGTGTATCTGAGCATGTGCATAACTTGCAAATCCGATTATCTGGGTGAAACAACGCGCAATTTTGAAGTCTGCCAAGCTGAGCATGAAGACACAAAAGACAACTCAGAGCCAGCCGGCCACCCAGCCAAGAATGAAAACCATCAGTTCCATTGGAAAATCCCAGCAACAGCATCAAATTGGAAGAAAAGGAAGTTTTTGGAAGCAATTTACATTGCAAATTTAAAGCCGTCTCTCAACAAACAAATACATTCCTTCAAATTGTCCCTTTTCCCTAAGGGAGTGACTTGAGTTTATGCTTTTGTTTTAAAATAAGGATGTATTTCAACAGTGAACCAATGGACCAAGTCACAACCTGAAGATGGTCAAGTAGACCGACAATGTTTGTTTAACTTTTATAACAACAACAAAATTTTTAGCCTTTAAATTTCATAATATTCCATTTTAGTTTCATCTTTTATATTTTTGTCATAACTATTATAATATGTAATCATTGTATCATAGTGAAGCTTATAAAATAAAATTAAAATTAAAAAGTAGCATGGGGACTAATCGAGTCTGGAGTCCCACCATAATTATATCAGTTAAAACATGATATTTGGTCAAAAAAAAGTGGGGAAAAAAGTAATAAATTTGTGCTAAGTGGAAAAAAATAACTTAGGTCAAGGATGATGCAAAATTAATACAAACTATAAATAATGTTATTCTGGAAATGAGGATATATTAATTATATCTTTGTATAAAATTAGTTTGGAATTTTGTTTTGAATGATTTGCGTGACTGGATTGCTTTAATTTCCAATTTAACTGGATTCCAGACCATGGCCTTTACACCTTTGTTAATAGTTATCAACTACCAGTACATGTAAATGAATATTAAGCAACTAAATAGCATACCCTTGTAAGAAATATTGATCTCTTTGTGATGTGAATATTCATGAGAAAGTACACTGCTCTGCTTTGCAAGTATCCTGTTAAGATGAACAAATGACAATAAGTTGACAGATCAAGATCATAGATAAAAATTAAAGAGAGTACTTAGCAAACTAATGCATTTAAACTAACATCCTTACTCCCAAATTGATTTAATAAGTTCATATGTAAGTCAGAAAAGCAAAATTACATGTACCATGTTTTGCAAATTTAAAATATCCTGTTTCAGCTATGACCAGCTATAATTAAATTCCTTCACTGGTTGAAGTTAATAAAAAAAATAATGCAACTATTGTATAATTGTTACAATTGTCATAAAAACAGTAAATAAAGACACACATCACCATTGTCAGTAAATCTGCTAGATATTAAAAGCAAGATACAACATGCAGTCTGATTGCAACTGGCCACAAAGCATAATCCATTTCAGAGCACAATTATAGTTTCAGTCATGTAAATGATGTCAATATCAGGTGCGGTTTGAGCAAAAATAAACCCTCAATCAGCATCACTTGATTTAAATTTACACAATATTTTTTGCACAAACAAGGTCTACTTAATAACTACATGTACAGGCGTGAAACAAATTATTAGATTCCACTTCATGTAAATCTGTTCACAAGCACAGCAATCTGGATATACAGAAGATAATTATCAAAACACGAAGAAGTACTGATCAGGCACGGATCCAAACCAGTTCCCAATAGCTTCTAGAAACTGATCAGAATTTTGAAACTTGGATATTTTTGCTTTCTAACAGTGAAAAATTACTAGAAAATTCTGTTTTCAAATTTTCATGTTTTTAAATTTTTAAAATGTTATAGACAAGCATGCTCCTAGACCCCTGTAGAAGCTCACACCTTCAGCGCTCGAATATTTGGAAACAGATCAACTTTTTTCCTGGATCCGCGCCTGCTGGTGTTGCCTCATGAACTTGACTGTGTCTTGTGCTATTTAAGTGCTCCTAGTTCTCTGTCTGTAAGCAGACAAAGGCATGGAAAACAAAATGTATTAAGGGGTAGCAAATGGCACTGGAAAAAAACATGGATCTCAGAAAAAATTGGTCCAGTCTCAACATTTTGTCTTTTTTTGTACACAGTTTTCTAATCTTCTCTTATCATTGCAGAGTCTTGGGCTCATATTGTCTGGTTCCAGAAAATATCCACACCCCCCATGGAACGTTTTTTGGTTGGATCCCCCCACCCCCACCCCTCAGAAATTCCATTTCATGCCCATATATTCCTTTAAAAACTTTGGCTTCTGAGACCCCCCTCCCCCTCAGAATTTCCAGTGACCTTCCATGGGGAGGGATGGATATATTTTTCTGGAACCACACATTTTAAACATAAATTATGTCTCGCTGTCTTGGCAAGTCTCAGATTTTACCATTTGCTACTTCTTTATTTGTCAGCTGTTTGAAATCGTCACACCCTACCCCAACTTCATGAACTATAAATGAATACCAACAAAAAAAATTACTACTAAGTTCAAACCAACTAACCATCAACGTTATTCACAAAGTACTGCTCTCCAGCATTGATTATTTTGATAAATGACAAATCTCTGCACAAAAGAACAAAAAAGAATATCTTAGTACACAGCCAGTTTACATGATTTGGGAAAATGAGCACTAATTGTATTGTTTTAAAACAAATTATAGCCGCAAACTATAATATTTACAAATTAAACTTGTACTAAATCCGTCCACTAACTTAAATGAGATTTACTATGAATTCTTAATTCTAGATTCTATAATAATATGAGTATTTCAAAGGGACCTTTATACTTTAGAGGTTGTCTTCAACAGGGAATCATCCGCTCGGGGTAAATTAAAATAGCGACACAGTGAGTGAATATGCGCCAGTCAACAATGACAAAATACTAATTTATAGCAGTGACAATTTTAATTACAAAAATGAGCCTCTGGGACATGTTTTTTAAAATTTATATTTATTGAAAATATGAGACATCCAAACTTACAAACTAGCGTCATGACAAATTTTGAATTTTATATGTTTTATATTATATACATTGTATATAATTATGTACAGTTGGTGTGACAAGGGGAAGAAAGAAGCAGCAATACTTTTGCTGAGAATTTCATTTACCCTCTTAACTTTGTATTCCCTAAACAGTTAAGGATGATCTACAATAAGGTTCTTGAATCAGCCAACCCATCATCCTGATCCATTTATCCTATTAATCTCACCATCCGGCTCTTATAATTCCCAACTCCAGAAACTACAAAAGGAGCGGGTCCTGTGCCAAAATAATAGCTTGCAAAACACTCTTGATGACCCATTGTGCAAAACATTCATATTTAGAGCATTGCTTTCAAGATCATTTGGGCAGATGGGCCCAGTCCTTTTGTAGTTTCTAGAGTGGCAAATTTTGGGCACCAATCCCAACTCTGATACACAAATTTACAATAACTGTAATACCATTTTATAAAATAGAGTAGATAATTATAACGCATGCTCTGATTGGCTAACAGATGGAAAAATGAGTGTTTATATCAGAGGATAATTAAAGACATTCGTTTTATCTTCCTCTTATTTCTATTTTATAAAAGCAATATAAAACAGTTGCTTGTGTCTATAAACTGTGATATAAACATACCAGCAGTTGTAGAGCACCTGAGAAGCAAGAGAAACACTCAGCTTCGCCTCGTGTTCCTCTTAAACTTCTCTTGTGCTCTACAACTGCCGGCGTGTTTATATCAGTTTATAGACACTCGCAGCCATTTTATATTGCTTAAATATAATTGTTTTCAATAGTCTTTCAACTTTTTTAATACTCTTTCTTTCATAGAAACTAAAGAAGTCACTAAATTTAATAACTAGTCACTAAATCCTGGGAAAAAGAATTCACTAAATTTAGTAGCTGCTAATAATAATAACCTTATAAAGGTAATAGGCATACCAATTGCGGTATTGCTAACTTTCATAATAAAGAAATGAAAGACGGGGCCGGGGCCCAATTAAATCATCCCCCCAGTCTGTGTGAAAAGCCCGGTTAAGGTAGGGCTAAGCAAACATCATAAATATCATAAATGGCAAAACATACTCAAGCTATTTATTCATCAAGCAAATAAAAATTATATTGCATCAACATTTTTTTAATATTTTCTAATAATTATAGCTCAAATTTCTACATCATTCTTGAATTATAAGTTTCTCCCTCCAAACACCAATTATACAAAATGTGCATACATGTATGAGAGTGGATAAGAGTTCAACCATCAGCTCCTGCACACTCTCATTGACTTTCATTCATTCTCATTGCATTTGAGCATGTTAAAATTTTCATGATAGTCGATGAGAGTTTTGTTTGTTTGTTGTATCTTGCAAACTTTTTACGATGGCTGGTCTTCAATAAATACCTCTTATTAGCTGAGTGCGAGGTCTGTATGGCAAGTTATGGATCGAGTTTTTTCCCTTCCTTTTTATAATATGGCCCAAGTGTGAAGTGCGCATACCATGAAAAAGGGAAGGAAAAACCGAGGATCCACAACTTACCGTACGGACAGAGCAAATGAGACTAATAAGATGTTTATTATATGGCTTTGTTGCATTTTAACTGAATTTTTGTTTGCGAAACAAAAACTTGGAAAAGTAAACAAATGACAGCCGCTTGAGAGAAAGAGCTCTGTACGGCAGCTTACGGACCTGAAATTGACCAATAACAGTGCGTGAAACTAATCAGCCATATATTAATTAATAAGAGACAATATACAGTACCGCTTGAGAGTAACTTTACCTCACACGCGCGTTACGCATCGCGCACGCGCGAGTTGCGCGTATAATTATGCGTGCGTATTTGGCGAGTCATGAATTATGCGTACGCGTAAACTGCGCGTAAATGGCGAGTGCAAAACCTTTTGTTTGAAGCATGTACTTTTCTTTGAAGTTCAATAATTTGTTATTCAAATAATGTAGATTAATCCGACAGGAAATTACAGGGCAGTGCGACACGCATAAAACGGGAACAACATAACAATTGAAGAAGTGTTTCGGTCTGTCTATTTCCAGACTTATTGTTCATTTCTCCAAGCATGGACCTCCACCGCGTGAGGTCTTCGTTTGTTTTCCTGTATCCCTCTCTATGTTCTGGATCTCCGAAATTTGGCAGTTCGTGATCGTATCAAAATATCAATCAACGCTAGCAATGCGACAATAATTGAATAAAACAGTGGCCGTGGTTTGTAAACGGCTTCTTCTAATTCTGTGGGAGTTTGAAGTCGATCCTTAATTAAATACTTCCTTGGTGTTAGTTTGCTTGCTTTAGATTTGTTTCATGCGGCTGAATTTGGAACAGAGGTTTTAATTTTAGAAACCACCGAAAATTCATTCTTCAATATGTTTCAGAAGTTTCATTCATTGAACAGATCTATTGGATTTTGCATTTATGGAACATTTCAAGGCACTTCGCAATCTAAAAGCAAACAGTATTTTGTTAAAAATGCTAGCTGAAATGAGTGAGAAAACCACGGAATTTGAATACCTTTGATCACGCCTTGTTGGCGAGTTAATTAGTCTTCGTTTACCAACCAATCACAGCTAAGCGGTGTGAAACCACAAACCTCTGGGGACTTGACTAGTTCTAGCCGTCATTTGGCCGAAAACAACTATAAAAGTGTATAGAAGAAGTTGGAAATATAAACTACAAAGGAAATTACTGGCGCAACATGTCTGAAATCGATTTGTCATTCAGCTTGTAAAAATTAATTCCTTGAATAACGCTAACAGCTCCTTTCTCAGCCAAGTTATCAGGTCGCGATTTACTTACAGATTTAGGCAATTTAGAGTTGGATTTCTCTAGACTACTAGAGTGTTTTAAAATTTGGGAGGAACGGATGACTCCGGAGCATTGCACGAAGTACATCGGCCATCTGAAGAAAGTTACAAATACGCGACATCTGTCAACACACGAAGGTTGCGTACCGACCTAGTCGCGGATTATTTTATGTTCACTATATTTTTAAAGTAGGATTCTACATGCAGCGTTGTCTTATACGAAAATTAATGATGTTCGTGTTCTTGGATAATCACATGATGGAAAGACGAATAAACAAGTGCGATTACAAGATCATAAGAAATCAAGATCAGGGATATTCACTGAAATTGACAAGTATTACATTTACGATGGCTGCACAAGCAGATAATAGATATGAAATTAATTTGTTTTGACATCATAGTACTACATTGGGAAATAAAATACAAGTTTGCCTCAAGTCGATGCTCTACTGTCACCGTTCAAGATTTTAGATATAAAGATCACCAAAAGCAGAAAATCAAATTCTATGACATTCATACGACCTGAAAGACGTGACAAGAGAGTTTAATAACTAGAGTTGAATTCCCGCACAGCGAATTTATTAAAACACATACTTTCAATTTAATTCTCCGCCGCGCTCGAAAACCAAGGGCTTTTTCTCATCATTGTGCTTTGTTATATCTCTTGAAAAGTGTTTTGTAGTTTCATTTATGAAGGAAAACTTAAAGGAATTTGAAGCTTCACACAAACGGAGTGACTATATAAATACGTTAGTGAAAACGATATCTCGTTGAACTCAGCTTTTAGCTTCGTTTCGAAGATAAACAAGAACAATTATCTTGTTGATATTCACCTCACTAAACAATAGTATCTGCTTCTAAACAATTGTCCGTTGTTAAACTGTACATTAGCGAGTGAATCGCGAGTTACGCGCGAGTTGACTAATAAATATTCAAAAATCATCAGCGCGTATTTGGCGAGTGTCAATGACGCGTGACACTGCGTACGCGTCATTTACGCGTCGCGCACGCGCGCGTAATGGGAAAGTTTCTCGCGAACAGTACTGTATCTGAAATTTATGGCATTTCCTATATTTTTGACAAGGATTTGATTCACCATGAGAGTTGATGTACTATATGTAACTATTTTATATTTTTTATACTGTAGTCAACAGCATGTTGTTGAATGCATCGCAGTAAACTCACCTGCAACCAGTCTGGGAAAAGCCAAAGTAGTTCGGCAAGCATTTGTCACATTTGTCACCCGTCACACCAGGTTTGCATGAACACTTTCCTTCTGGATTACACTTCTGTGTTACGGAACCAGTTGGGTTGCAGTTGCATGCACGGCAGGGATCACTTTTCCTCGCCCTGTAGAAATTCTCCTTGCATCTCTCGCAGTTGATGCCTGCTGTGTTTTGTTTGCAGTTGATACAGCGCCCACCATGACCAGTTGTGTCAAAAAGTTGTTGGTCAAACTCACAGCTGTCAGCCAAGTCATTGCAGTTACAAGCTATAATAATAACAATTTAAAATTATTAAATTACATCCATTCATTTATAATTAAATTATATTTCGAATAGGAACAGAATTATAAGGAAATTGACATTAATACTAAATTATTCAACTCTTTCATGTCTATTTATAAATATCGGTCACTGGGGAACAATGACTTGGATTCGATCTTCTACAACATTTGTTTTCAGTTCAAGACAACTATTAATTTAGGTCCTGATATCCCCCCTACCCCCTTCTTCAATGTTCAGATGTTTTTTTGTTATTGTGATATATTAAGCGAATTAGAGCCATACATTGTAGTGGGGGAGAGCAGGTTAGTTATAATTTGCATTACCTTAAAGCAGCTTACCAGTGCTTGTTGTTTAAGGTGAGTGATTGCTCTCGCAGCACCATCACTCACCTAGATTCAGCTCGAGAGTGAAAAACATGTGCCTGATCACTGAAATCACTCACCTCAGCAACAAACATATTTTAAATTACACAGTGATTCACTCACCTAAAATGCTTTAGGTGAGCTTTTTACCAGTCACCTATTTTTTTTTAAAAGGCAAGCACTGCTTACTTTAAAACATTATTATAACTCTTTTGTCTTATGTTTATTTTACACAATTTCTGTTTAATTTATAGGATGATTTATAACCTATACTTACTTGTTTCTTTCTAAAAGAACTGCCCAACTATTTTTCTTTTTGCCACAAATCCTTGTTATATGGTAAAAAAAACATGATTTTCAAATATAATCCCAATTATTGCTCCCAAAGCAAAGTGAGGCAGCTTATAATCGTGTTCATATTGAGAATTTGTGTCCTTCCACATGTCCGGATCTGCTCGGTCTGATCTGGGTACGAGTCAGAGGGTGTGAGGAAAGCAATTGCAAGAGCTGATGTTTTCATTCAGAAAAGGTAACTATAAACTTAAATTGATCACACATCCCGCGGTATTGAGACATGTGTCGTCTTGTTTTGTAGTTTACAGGGAATTTCTTAAGATTTTCAAACGTGATTTGCCAAAGCCTCCGAGGTACATGCATCTGTCAAACCGGTTGCAGAAAAGTTTCTGAAAGATACTTCCAATGCAGTGATGCAGAAAGCAATTATTGCTTCCACGCTTGAATAATCGACAGAGCAACAAAACATAAAACAACTACTGGAATCAACTTCAAAGTGTTCTCACGGCAGCCAAGACTAAACTACTGAGCCGAGTTCGTGCAAATTAATCAGATCTGATATTGTTTATCGGCCTTTCTTCATTGTCCACTTCGCTCGATCGCAATGGCTATGTGTAGGAAATTGAGACCATTGCATCTGAACTGCTGGATATAGAATAAGATTATACTAATCATTTTAACACAGCTGTCAGTGATTTATATATTGCTTTATTTTATTCTTTGTTGCTGACCGCTGGAGCTTGCATAGCATTGTCAAGATGTTGCAAGTTATGTATGAAGTTAATGGAGTTTATATAAATTATGTTATTTTATGATTCTATTTAACAACTGAGTTGAGTGATAGACTACACATAGCCGGTTTATTTTTATAGATATATATTTTAATTGTTTTGCTGAGCGTCTGCACGTAGGCTAGTTGAACGAGTGTATATCAGCAGGCCCTGCAAATACTTTTATAGTGAAAGCAGTTTGCCAGTTTGCCAGTTCGGCTAGTATAGGTTAATAATTAACACAATAGCAATCAAGTAACGATTCGCGTAAGAAGGGGAGCACTCTGTGGCAATGTGTCTGGTTTCCGTCAAACTGTAATTCAATTAAGTGATTAATTTCCTGGCTTCTGATTGGTTGAAACATGAAAAATCGCAAAAAATAGCCCTAAAAATAAAATAATCGTGTATTTCTCTTCCTTATATGGTAGAGAGTCCTTTGTTCCTTTATTCCTGAGATTTTGGCCGTGATCCTATGTGGGCTACTGGCACTAGCGTCATTTTCATTTCCGACTCAAAGCTTTGGCTGCGGCCGCCATATTGGATTTGGATTTGGAAGTTTATCTCTTTGCTGTTTTTGCCCGTTTATGATTTCTGAGTCTCAAGATTTTTCAGTAAATAGTGTATATAGTTGTAAGTTTTGTATATGTTGTATATAATACTCTTTAAACTAGCGTTTTCTAAGAATATTTTCATCGATGCGCTTCGGGGCAGACTGCTGCTGTGACAAACACTGCGAGTGGTTTCATGGCGTGGTGCATGAAAAGAAGCTTCGCGTGGTACTAGCCATGTCTCAAAAGAAATATCGGTCTTGCTGCCCTTCCTTTTGGTTACTGTTGGGGTAGCTTGTTTTGCTGGTGGTGCAAAAGACAGGAA
>JAOBYG010783246.1:0-13969 GCA_025403545.1 Epizoanthus stellaris | reverse complement strand
TCTGTTGTGTGTTCCATTCCACGCTTTTCTTTTAATTATATATCTTTTAGTCGCGTGGATAAAGCTGGATAAATAAAAAATAAATAAAATAAAAATAAATCACTGACAATGGATTGGCCTTTCCGCATAGTAGGCATCCATATGAAAACATAGACAATGTTATCCAGGAAGTCGACGATAAAATAGCTTGGTTGATCAAGAACAAAAATAAGATGCGTAACGTTGAAAACATTCAAAATAGAAAGAGAGAGACATCGAGGCTCTCGAACAGTACGTAATAGAGTTGACTAACTATAAGAATCGTCTCGCAGAACAACTAACTTCGATGGGCCGTGGAATGGGAAAGAAGAGCGGCGGAAAAATGTACTTCACATCAAAGAACGAATTGATGAAAAGGTTGGAACTTCTTACTGGAACAAGATCAGCCGGAAATAACAATCCAAATATTATTCACGAGATTTGGGAAATAGTTGATCAGTTAAGGAAGATGGGAGCCATCGACAAGAAATTAAACAATACGATTCATTTGTTTCGTGACATTTAGTCTAACTATTTATATGGAGACACCAATAATTTTGCATTCAGCAGATGGAATTGGTTCATCAGTTCCGAACGACTTTATAATATCGTTCAATCCACCAATACAATTTACCTACAATGAACAACATTACATCGGGTTGGATAGTTTGAGGATGAGCTATTCGTGGTATAATGTTGTTACCAAAGCCTATGGCAATAATACAATGAAGTACTCTCACGATAGTGGAAGTACTTGGACAGATGTAACTATTCCAGATGGAAACTATTCTTACTATGACTTGAACGAGTTCATCCAAAGACAAATGTCGGTGAATGGTCATGCTCCAGCTGACAAGGACAAGAAAGGAATAAGTATTACATTCGAAGACTTTGCGTTCAAAGTATTGATAGAATTGGATCCGAATTATCGAGTAGATTTGAGAACAGGTTCGTTTTCCAAACTTCTTGGTTTCGACCAAAAGATAGTTTCGAAAACCGAATATGGTCAGAGATTACCAGACATAACTAATTCAGTAGATTCGATAATGGTTCACCTTAGTATCCTGTCTGATTCTATAGTTTCTGGAAAACGTATAGATGTTGTTTGTAACTTCGACATTGGCAACCTCAATCCATCCCATCCATTCCATATCGAACCAAAGAAAGTTTTGTTTAGTCGAATAAATACAAACATGATAACAAACATGCGGGTTTACTATAGAAGATCTCGTGATGAATATGGAAATATATCGTATTACAATATAGATGATGGTGATAGTGAATACGATGCTAACGATTACATTGGGGGCGGCTTCTCTTCTTCAATCGCTAGCAAGATTACTAGCAAGGCTGCTAAGAAAGCAGCTAAGTCAACAGCCAAGATGTTTGCGACAAAAGCGATAGAAACAAAAGCTGGAGAAAAAGTAGCTGACAAAGTAGTCGAAAAAGTATTTTCTGGATCGAAGAAGAAAGTTGAAGAAACTCCAAACAAAGAACAAGCCAAACCAAAGATAACAACGGAAACAAAAGGAGATGAAACAGCAAAGGCATTGGAAGCAGCCAACAAGAGAAATGCGAGAGACAAAAAGAATGAGGAATCTGAAAGTATTTCTTCGCGGTTCGATGCATTAATAAACAAGTAGCTTTTTATATAACGATTTATATAAAGGAAATGACAGACTTTAGGAATTCACAACATGTTGAAAGATACGAAAATGTTACTCTTAAGTTAGAAAATCAACTCGGAGCAGTTAATGCTGGAGCAGCACAAGGAAAGACTGGGCACAAGTTTAACGTAAATAACACTAATGAGGTAAACCCTTTGGATTGGTATAATGCTTTCATTACTTTGAAGTTTCGAGTAAGAAAGATGGATGGAACGACAATTGGAGATGTAGATATCGCCCCACCAAGTGGAACACATTTGTTGTTCTCGTCAATCAATGTATGGTGGGATCTTAGTATACGAATCTGATAAACTTCACTTTGCAATGAATGTAAATAATTTAGTAGACTTTTCGAGGAGTTATGTTACGAACGTTGGGCCAAGTTTCTTCATGTATCCAGATGTTGGAAAAGCTGGTGATGCTACGGGTAGGGCAACTGCGAAGAAGGCTGAAAATCCAGGCTTGAAGTCGAGACAAGAGTTCATAAAAGGTGACGTTCCCGCCGAAGCAATTCTCCCATTAAACAGGTATGGATTCTTTGCATCGTTTCACAACAGAATTTGTCCACCAGGAAAAGTAGAGTTGGAACTGACAATAATCAACGATAATACAGCATTATTCAGATCTGGTAGTGTAGACGGAAAGATTGTGATTGATGAAATGGATCTTGTTATTCCCGGAATACATTTAGATGGCGCAGGATATAACCCCATCACTAACAAAAGGTTTGTTCAAGATATATTCTTGCCTATCCATTGGCAGTACAGGATCTTCAGGAAATGTTTATTTCAGATGGAAACACACAACTCCAACTGTTATAGAACACATTGGTATGAACAAGCTTCCAAGTTCGATATTTGCTTCGAACCAATCTAAGGCTGGATTTGGAATACAATTACAAGATGGCGAATCAATGGGTTCTTTGGCCGACTTAACAATTATCGAATTCAACACACCAGCAAACACATTGCATACTTTCCAACTTCAAGTTCGTGTAACAGATACAAGTACAATGTTCATCAATAAAATTTCGAAGCAACATAATGCAAATTGGGTTGGTTATACAAAATCAATGATATCTATCGAAGAAGTTCCGGGAACATTTACAAAGGAAACGAGACTGTGAATTGTTTCGTTTTCCAATTAAAAATTATATAGCGAAACTACACGAGAAAAAAAAGTAATAAGTTTCAACTACATCGACAAAAATATAACAATAACACAAAAAACAATGTTAAATAAACTATATGGGTTTTACCACAAAAAATGTATGTGCTTCAAATATGCTTATACAATATTTAAAAGAATAAGTACAACTATAACAACTTCAGCAATAGCTTTAACAACTCTCGGAACAGTAGTCGGAACTGTTACATTAAATCCAATAGTTCTCTGAACAATATCAGGTTGTGGAATATTGTTACAAGGTTTCGCAAAAATAAAGAACTATGATAAATTGAAAGAATCGACATTGTTCGCTTTTCAAAGTTATCAAAAAATTCTTAACAAAATAAGATCTTATTTAAGAGGTGAAGAATAAGATACGGAAGAATTAACATTGGAACTTACTTAGATGGATAGATGATCTCGTTGCTGAAACAGCACCATTTGTTGGAAACTATGAAAAAAAGTATGAAAATAAATTCAAACCCCAAGAACTTCCAGAATCTCATCTCCAACAAGATCAAGAACAGACTTCCACCAAAAAAAATATTTCTTTCTTGTTTTTCTAACTTTCGGCATTCCCCAATTTTTATCATGTTCGATATTCATAATATTAAAAACATGAGAAACAATAAATCGAATGTTTACAATGCGTTTTCGATTCTTGTTTGTATGCTTTAATGTTTTTTCAATAATTTTCATAACTTTACTAATCTTCTCTCGTTCCAAAAATGTAAAACTTATTCCTTCATTATAAAATACGTTATCCAAAACATTTCTTACATGATATTTTCTATCGTAAATCGTTTTACTTTTGATCTTGTGAATGTTCTCATGAAAGGTAATATATTCTGCAACCAATTCATATACACCAACCACTCCACAATTTTTACAAACAAAAGAACCATCTATTTTTGTTGGATTTCTTAATTCGCAACAATTCTCGAAATCTTGTGTTGGGTAATAGCAATTAAAATTTTGAATATAATCACAATACATACAATAGTAGTATAAACTATTCTTTAAGTAGTTCTATAGTTTATGATTCCAGAATAGCTTATTATTTCAGAATAGTTTATTATTTCAGAATAGTTTATTATTTCAGAAGAGTTTATAATTTCAGAATAGTTTATGATTCCAGAATAGTTTATGATTTCAGATTAATTTATTATTTCAGAATAGTTTATGATTTCAGAATAATTTATTATTTCAGAATAATTTCAGAATAGTTTATTATTTCAGAACAGTTTATGATTTCAGAATAGTTTGATTCCAGAATAGTTTATGATTTCAGAATAATTTATAATTTCAGAATAGTTTAGGATTCCAGAAAAGTTTATTATTTCAGAATAGTTTATGATTTCAGAATAGTTTATGATTTCAGATTAATTTATGATTTCAGAATAGTTTATGATTCCAGAATAGTTTATGATTTCAGAATAATTTATTATTTCAGAATAGTTTATAATTTCAGAATAGTTTATTATTTCAGAATAGTTTATGATTTCAGAATAGTTTATGATTTCAGAATAGTTTATGATTTCAGAATAATTTATTATTTCAGAATAGTTTATGATTTCAGAATAATTTCAGAATAGATGGAGGAAAGGCGTTTCTCAAGATGAAGAGACATCAGAAAAAAATATTTCTGAGTCACTGACGGGAATTGAACCTGTGACCTTCTGCCATCCCTTCACCAAGATGCTTCCTTTGGATTTATCAATTTCAGAATAGTTTACGATTTTGTGTTATATGCGAAAATGTTGGCAATGGGAAATGCCGCACATTGAGCCCGGGCCCCGCTTCATCTCGCTTCGCTCGTTTACGCTTTCCCCATCATTCCACGGGCTTCCTACGTAAAATGTCCCCAGTTTCAACAATCTCGCATAGATTTTCACAAAAGTAGATTTTACTGAAAAAGTGACATTTTGTGATTAGTAGAGCTTCAAGAAATCAAAGTTATAAGTAACACAAAGTTCGAAAAGTCATCTCAAAATTCTAACGAACAAAATGGGGACCAATAAAACATTGGCTATATAGATTTTAGTTATTTAAGGAGAAACTTCCAATTAGCAATAAGTAGTACATATAAGGCAGCGGCAAGGCAACTTTTATGTATTTGTAAGACGGTTTTTGACCAAGTCAAAAATTGGCTTATAAATACATAAAGTTGCCATGCCGTGCCTTATATATACTACTGATTTACGATCCAAAGGTTGGTGAGGGTTCCATCCTGGCTACTGTCACTGCGTAATGTCCTTGGGCAAGACATTTACTCTCACAGTGCTTCTCTCTACCCAGGTGTATAAACTTGACAAAATGCTGGGGGTAACCCTGCGATGGACTAGCATCCCATCCAGGTGGAGTAGTAATACTCTCAGTCGCTTCGTGCTACAGAAACCGGAGTTAAGCGCCGGATGATAAAGCCATATTGGCTTCTTCAATCCTTGACTGGAACAGACCTTACCGATGTAGGTCATGTTGGTATTTTTCCACTGTTAATTTATACAGTCATTTTGCCATCACTTCATCCATAGTTTTACACAAATAAGCTAGTGTCAACCACGACTGCTAATTGTTTGTATTTCTGTGGTTTTATAAATAAAAGAACTTGACTGAAATGTTTTTGTTTACTATATAAATTATATATAAGCATAATTTAATGCATCTTAGACACAGTGCAGGGAATGGCCACGTTCTTTTCATACTGAATGAGCCCAGGGGTAGAGATTAGCTGCCATTTTGAATTAATTAAAAATCTCCAATATTTTTGGAGATTTTGGGGTCATGTGATGTGCTGTTTGCCAGGGTCTTCTCTCGGCCGACGGCCATATTTAATAGCGAGAAATTCATTGTTAGTATTTTTAGCTCTAGAGAGCCACTAGGGAGAATACTTTTATAGTAATTGGTGCTACCCTCTTTAAATAAAGTTTATTGTATTGTATGGGGACGAGGTTGATCTTCTTCCTCCTCAGATATCTCCCTTATACATGTAGCCAACCCACCACTTGCCATCATATAAAAAACCAACAAACTTCCCATCTCACAGTCCTTTGAGCTAGCCCTTCACACACTTCAGTCTGACTTTCTTCCGAGCCAAAGGAACAAGGAGCGAGACCAGTACATGTAGCCATTACTTCTTAGGTACTTGTTGCTCACATTTTAAAACAGTTCAATCATTGTATAGCTCAATGATGTTGAATCCAAATGGTTGCAGTCTTAGTAAGATTACTAATACAAGCTACCTTTCCAATTTCACACAAGACAGGAAACCGTAAACTCCCAGAGGGTCCCAGGGGAAATGTCTTTGTGTCTTGTACCCTGGCTCGTTTATGTTAAGTCCAGGAATAAAATGTAGTTTTTGGAAGCAATACTCTAAGTGAATAATTCAACTTCTGAAAGTTTCACATAAGGACATTCTACCTATTCATACTAATATAAAATAAGTTTTTTAAAAGAAGAAACAAATGATAATCTAGCATTACCCAAAATCCACGGGGGGTCCCGCACCTCAGTAAACTGGGGAAATAAATTCACCTTGAAGGAGTTTCAAAAGGATGATGATATTTGGCACACATAAATCAATAGCTTTAAAACAAAACAATCTTTTTGATCAATATTTTGTGCCCACATGCAGTTTCGGTCCAATGAAAATTGCCCTGAAAACAATTTTTTCAGATTTCAAGAGCTTATTACCAGTCCACAACAAATTTGTGGCTGACGGTGATATTGAGATATAGTAAAGCTACTAGGGTAGAGTAGGTGCATTAAAAAAATCGGGAGCCTGCAATTAATCTAAATGTGATTATTTGACTTTCGAACTTGGCTGCACTGAAGGGCGGGGTCAACAGTTTTTGACACTTGCAGTGCCTTTGTAAACATAAGGTTACCATTAAAGATTGTTATTTTGTTGTATTTGTGATCTCTACCTATTAGTTTGATAGCCCAAAATAATTCAGGCTTCTGGGTTTATTATTTTTTGGAGATATCAGGCCCTGAAAACAGTGTCAAATTTCACGGCCACCATTTTGGAGCTAATTTCGACCCCTACCCCCAATAGAAAAATGGCCGTGTCTCAAAAACTATTTAAGATACAGAGCTCAAACTTCAAATTTGGTCATTTGAATGGAAGAGGATTATTTGGTGCAAAAATAAAGAAAATCTGAGACCAAAGTGCATGGGCGATTCTGGATTTTAGGTGATTTGACATGGAATGAGCCCATAACATAATGAAAAACAGGTACGAGCCACCTTAACTGGCGATATGTCAAAACTGACAAGCATTTTCTTCCCAAAACTTGTGATAAAACCATGTCCAATTATTGTAAAACCACTCGGAGATGTTAAAGAAAATGTTAGTTTTTCTGGTGATCAAAATATCACCTCTCCCAAAGTACAGGGGCCTTATATCTCCAAAACGTATTCACGAAATTTGTTTCGTATTTCATATTTTGTTCAAGATTTGCCACCAAACAAGCTTGTATGCAAAATACTGAGCTTAACAGTGTCCTTAACGCTGGCCTCACACGCTGCGTTTTTGTTGGAGAGCTTTCTGTGATACATTGTTATTGTAATTGAGTTAATTGTTATGGAAAGTTGTAAGACAATGGATCATAGAAAGTTCTGCGACAAAAACGCAGCATGTGAGACTATGGGGCACCAAACGTAGAAAGTTCTGCGACAAAAACGCAGCGTGTGAGACTATGGGGCACCAAACGTAGAAAGTTCTGCGACAAAAACGCAGCATATGAGGCTGTGGGGCGCCAAGTGTAAAAGTATTATGAACTCGAATTTTTTCTGTTATTTAATAAATCACAAGTGACGAACATCGATATTTATAAATCACAAGTTATGTACTTTTGCGATTTATAAATCGCAAGCTGTGTCACTTGTGATTTATAAATCGCAAAGTTACTCAAAATAATCACAAAGTTAGTTAACTTAATTGCGATTTATAAATCGCAGTTACAACTTGCAATCTATAAATCGCAAGTGACAAAACTTGCGATTTATAAATCGCAAAGGTACATAACTTGCGATTTATAAATATCAATGTTCGTCACTTGTGATTTATTAAATAACAACAGTGAAAATTGAGCTAAATAATATTTTTACACTTGGCGCCCCATATAGGAGGAGTATGAACCATGCATGGCAATCTAAATAGAATTATGATCAGTTTATTTTGATTATGAAAATTTTAAATTTGTCTTGTTGAAAAAATAATTATAAGTTTTAAAACAAAACTATAAGTACATTCTTGGTAAAGACATAATTATAAAATGAAGAATTGATCATGGTATACAAAATGTCAAATCAATGCAAAAATAATACATGTACTGGTCATTAGATTAATTACCTGATCATGGATTTTCCAAAGTATAACATATCTGTATAAAATATATTTAGGTCCTAGTTTTATTTACAGATTACATGATTGTATTGATACCGGTACTTGTAACTATTTATCTCAACAGAGAAAACTTGCCACATTCGTCTACAAGTTTATGGAAATCACTGCAGAGGCATTGGATGCTTTATTTTCTGCATGTATTGAAATAAAATATTTCCTCCTGAACAGCAGAACTCTGCCCTTGTCCACTCATCTGTCATGAGGATGATACTGGTCGTTTAAACAGAAGGACGTGCCGTTCTGGTGATAAAAGAACGAGTGTTACAAATATAGGATACAAATTTTGTTTACGTTTAAAAACACAAAACGTTTTTGGCTGATAACGACTCTTGAACACATTTGGCCGACTATTTAAACGAAGTCTAAATCCTAGTCAGCGTCTATATCTTTTGTTTGCAACATCTCTGAACAAAAGATAGTCACTGGCTAGAATTTAGACTTCGTTTAAATAATCGGCCCATTATGATTAAAGGACCTGTAAACGTATTTATGCTATAAGTACCGAGATATATTCATACAAAAGCCGTGAAATAATAGTCGTCTCTCACTAGTGAGAAATATCGTATCAGCGTTCTGATTGGACATATGATTTTTTCACTAGTGAAAAATATCGTATCAGCGTATTGATTGGTCAAACGATTTTTTTCACTAGTAAAAAAAGTTAGATCAGGTTTTCCTGCCACAACAACGCAAGCGGCACTTTTCAATTCCCGCCACAACAATGTGAGCGGCACCTTACCTGCTGCCGAGTGGCACCGGCCTCCATTCAGTATTTTTATTTCAGTTCATGTATATAGCTCTGTCTCAATTTAATTTTCAACATGGCTTCAAGATTTGAAGATATCGGCTTATCAGTTGACGAATTTATTGACGCGCAAGAAAACGAAAATACTAAGAAAAAGACGAAACAAGATATAGGTTTGTTCGAAGAATTCGTTCGGTTGAAAGGTGAAACGAGAAAAACAGAGGAGATACCTCCGCAAGAACTAAATACCTACTTGAGTGAGTTTATAGGACAACGAAGAATATGAACCTAATTCACTTCGTTCTATGATGGCAAGCTTCGAAAGACATTTAAAGAAGAAAAACTATGGCTACAGCATAATGAGTGACCTTCAGTTTGAGCAAGCTAGGAAAGCTCTGCAGTCGAAACAGAGAAATTTGAAATGGAAGGGAAAAGGGAACAAACCTCATGCGTCGACTGCGTTGACGGAAGATGAAATAAAAGTTCTGTATGAGAAATAATTACTTGGTACTTCGACTCTTTTAAACACTTTGTGGTTCCAACAACACATTCCACTTTGGCTTTTGTGGCTGCAAAGAGCACCGAGAGATGTGTTGGGGTGACGTGAAGCTGCGCCAAACCGCTACTGGACAGGAATATTTGGAACATCACGAGGCAAACTAAAACTCGTCCTGGAGATAATCCTAGAGATGTAAGACCAATAACTCCAAAAATGTTTTCAGTCCCTGGTAGCGAAAGAGACCCAGTATCTGCCTACAAGTTATATGCTGAAGAAAGACCTCCAGAGATGAAAAATGACAACGCTCCGTTTTATTTGGCCACGAACATAATTAATCCAGGCTCAAGTAAACCTTGGTTCAAAAAATCTGCTGTAGGAGTAAACAAGCTTAATATTTTGATGAAGAGAATGGCGGAAAGAGCCGGACTTAGCTCAAAGCTAAAAAACCACAGTGGACGGAAAACAATGATGCAGACTTTAGTAAACAACGAAGTCTCTCCAACTGAAATAATTCAGCTTTCAGGTCACAAAAACTCTACAATTCCTGAGAAGCAACAGATAAATATTTCTCGAACTTTGAGTGAACTAACAACGGGGACAGTGCAACAAGCTGATTCCACTCGTTTTAGTCGAGAAATTACCGAAGAAAAAGCCAAAAGTTCCGCAACTTTGGTTCACTCTCGCGCTGCAGACAACCAGCAAACGGGCCAGCAGGCACTGTCATTATTTACTGGGGCAGTCATTAGCGGAGGACAAATAAGTATTTCCCTTAACACTCTGAATCAATCGCCAACCTTGACAACTCACGAAAACTTGCCTTCAAAAAGGTACAAACGAATTAGACTGTTAGATTCAGATTCCGAGTAAATCCAAAGGTGTTGAAACTTAAATGCTGCATCTCAGGATTCGATAATTTTAAAGACAGTTTTTAACTTTAAGACTTTAAACTTAAAGACTTTAACATTATTGAATTTTGTCATCATGTTTTACCGTTATTATTTTCCTGGTTTGTAAATTTGTGAATTGTTAAGAAACAATGTATGCTATTAATGCTGTTGAAAAGTTTACAACAAATAAAAGGAAGTCATTAAAGTGTCAAACACCTTGTTCGCTTTGTCTGAATCATCAAAAAATTAAATATTATCTCAGTACTTATAAAATAAACAAATAACTTCATGGTTGGTTCGCTTGTACGATTTTTATTCACTCGTTGTAAAGAATCACAAACGAACGAGCGAGCTTACTCGTGAATAAAAATCGTACGCGCGTACCAACCATGAAGTAATCTATATTTATTCCAAATTACACTCGAAATTGTGTGATTATACTAACCAGTTGCATAAAGTATGATGCTAAAAATTATTCTTCCACGGAAAATTCTTTCGTAAATAAAGTTGTTATAGATGCTATATCGAAAATTCGTGCTTCGTGTTTCATCAGGGAATTCCAAACACCTCACTTCGGCCTCGCTGTTATTTTCGCTGTCGATCGTATCAGTTGCGCGAGAAGAACCTCTGCCCCGGCCTCTGACACGATTCCGTTCGTCAATCGATCTTCGGCCTCGTTGTTATTTTCGCTGTCGATCGTATCTTGAGCGAGAAGAACCTCTGGGTGGGCCCAGTTGTTCGAAAGTGGGTTAACCTTAACCTAGGGTTAAGTAACTAGGTATGTAACTAGGTTCCTGAGTTATGTCAACAATATTTTATAAGCTCTGTTAATGTTTACGTAATCCTAGATGAAGAAATTTCAATTTGAAATCTGGCCTAACCCTGGGTTAAAGTTAACCTATTTTCGAACAACCGGTCCCAGGGTACCAACACCTTGAAACAACAAAATAACTCTGCTTCGTGATTTCATTCGTTTGGAACCCCCGATGAAACACTGCTACTCATTTTCGATATATTCCTTCTCAACCAAATTTTAAATTGTTTGAGAAGCAATATCAAACACTTGAAAGAATGTTTGATCACATATTAAACAACTCGAACTTGAGTTAACAAAGAATCCGCAGCGTGTCGTTTTCTCAACTCTGTTCTCGGTATTTGATATGTGACGAAACGCTTCTTCTCGTGTTTGATATAATAATTCCAGAATATTCTCAAACGAACTCGCCCTTAGAACCTTAGCGTAAAGATGCATTGAGAAAATGGTTTGGACACACACACATTTTACTTGCTACAAATACAATCTGCCAATCATTATCGAATATGAACGTTATTCTTTTGTGCAAAAAATATGTTGAATAAACCATTCAGTTCTGCACTATTTATATTTAAATTTTGCTGTCCATGTCGTTAGCAGTGTTTTGGTTATTGTGTGTATATAAGGTGTTGGTTATTGTTTGATTACCCAATCAGAGAAGGAAGCTGCTGCATGACTCGTCGTCAGGGTATAATTCGAATCTGCATCAGGTTTTATTCTCAACGACAGAAAGAATAAACGACGATTAATGTTGCGATGAGAAACTTACGCAATCCTCGATGTTGGAGAGTCTGTGTTGTTGTAGGGGCTACAATCATGGCGACCATGCTTATGGTGATGAAATTCAGTTGGGATAAACATCTAAAAACAGACAGAGTGTCACGCTTTCTATCCCCCGTTATGGAATACCACGCAAGGGAGTCTCCTCTGAACGCAGAAAAGGAAGTAAAACAAGCAGATAAAGTTGTTCTGCTTTTCTGGTCGACATACTTTGGAAGTACCCTATCATGCAGACCAAAGCCACATAAGTTATGCAATAATTCGAGGCTGCAAAACTGCAAAGTTCCCTGCGAAATAACAACAGACAGGAAAAGAGCTGAGAACTCGACTGCCATGATTATTCACACACGAGATCCGTCGCCTCTGCCTCCGGAGAAATACAAACATATTCCTCTGATTCTTTTTGGAGTAGAAAATCCAGTCTACACTCCAACTTTGTATGACAAAAAATTCCTGACTCGATTTAATTACCTTTTCAGCTACAACTTAAACCTGGCGGATTTTTACGTGCCATCTTTTGATAAACCGTCCCTTCAACCAGCACCGCTCAAATTTGCACAGAAAAATGGCACTGTACTGGCAGTGTTTTCGCATTGCGAGACAGCACGAACTGCTTACCTGAAAGAACTGATGAAACACATTCAAATCGATTCATATGGCAACTGCCTGAGGAACAAACATAACCTAATTCCGCGGTCTAATTCTAATTTTGAGAAAGCAAAGATTGAACTTGCTCGACGCTACAAGTTCACGCTAGTTTTCTTCAACCAAGACTGTGATTATTTCGTAGACGACCAGCTCACCCACGCGCTGACCGCCGGATCGGTTCCAGTGTACATGGGAACAGATAGAATACACGAGTTAATGCCTGGAAACCTTCGCGATGCGTTTATCAAAGTGAAAGATTTCAAGTCTCCGAAGAAACTTGCTGAATATTTGCAGCTGTTGAGCAAGAATGAAGCGCTCTATAACCGATATTTAAGATGGAAGTATGAAGGTTTTGGATTTCCTTCAAATTTCAGCTCGACAAAACACGGGCTGGCCTGGTCTCGCGATGAGGAACACCCCTACCCGGATTATTGCTATATATGTGAAAAGTTTGCTGAGAGTGAAAGGAAGACAACTAAACCAGCCGGGTTACTAAAACCCGAGTACTGCACGCCTCGAAAAGTGAGCGACTGGCTCTGAAACAACAAACGACACAGACTTCAGAAGCTGGAGAAGGTACAGCGTCGAACTGCAAGATTTTTCACAAATAATAATTACTATCGAGACACATGTGTGAGCAAACTAATTTTAAAAGACTTACAGTGGGATAGCCTGGAGTTGTGTCGAAAAATCAACCGCGTGTCAGTCTGAGTCTTCCATAAGGCTGTCAATGAAACCTTGGCGATTCCTTTCCCACAGGATGTGCGCAAACCGATAAGAATAACAAGACCCCAACACTCAGGAACAGACTGTTTCAAATACAGCTTTTTTTTACCCCAGAACAATAAAAGACTGGAATTGTCTACCAGAATACCGGCGTAGTGCAGACCGCTACACCTCTAATTTTAAAATGAAAGCAAAGGATTTCTTTATGGATTATTTATTTTTGCACCATAACCCAGTTTCTTAGTTTAAACTCACACACTTTTTTTAAAACTGCACTCCTCCGTCCCAGTAGGGGCTCCGGTTATATGCTGAATAGGCTTTACAGAGTAATATACAGCTGTTTCAAAAAGGTCGATTTACGAAAAGCGCTAAACGCAAAGGGCAACACCAAGACCCAAATGGATTGTGGACGCTTTAATTTACCTAAATTTGCATTTTGTTTGAGTTAAAAGTTGCTTATGACTCCATTAAAATGCAAATTTAGGTAATTCAAAGTGCCCACAATACAATACAATACTTTATTTATACACATGTCATCTAGGAGTTTATAAAAATCTCGTTAAAACATGAACGTGTTATAAAAACTAAAACTAAAAGAGTTACATAAA
>JAOBYG010782135.1:0-13971 GCA_025403545.1 Epizoanthus stellaris | reverse complement strand
TCCACGCTGAAATGAAAACTGAGTAGCTGTGCCAATAAAGGGGAAAAAAAGGACGTTATTGTCATTTTTTACTATGAGCATCGCATGGTTTTACTGCTCTAGTATGTCAAGTTCTTATGTCAAAATGTTTCTGCTGTTTTGTGCTACAGCTTACTATAGGAAGATTTCAGATGTAAGCTATTGTTTCCATTTTGCCTAATTTGCATAAATTCGACTTCAAGATTCGAAGAAACGGACTCCATAAATAAAAAAAAATAACACCGTTAGTAGTCCCCAAACATTTGAGCGTCGTAATTTTTGTAACCCAGCCATATATCATTCCTTAAAAAGTATTCAACATATTACGCTCAAATTTTTGAGGACTAAGAACTGTGCCATGCTCTTTCGAAATATGGACTCTGTTTGTTTATAGCTCAAAGTGGGATTTATGTTAATGAGATACAATGCAACACTGAATGACGACATCTGTCGATGTGACTCTTTTGATGTAAATTTCCGAGTGTGTGCAACAATATGCAAGTTAATAACCAAAATAAAGTGAAATCCCATGCGATCATAGTGCCACAGCATGCATGCACCAACCACAGGAAAGCCTATGAAGTAGTTTTCTTCAGAAATAAATAAGACATTTTATAATTTAATTCAGAATCTAAAAACATCTTCCTAACATGATTAAATAGTTTTGCTTTCCCGGCCATGGAAACAACGATTTTAAACTTTGAAACTAATTAACTTCTGTATGCCTTTGTTTGAACGAATCTTTTCAAGTTTAGTATAGTAAGTTATCCCTTAGATATATATATATAACTGTGTCATAAACAAAATATGATTATAATGATAACATCACAAGTTTCATCATTTTCATAGCTTAGAAAGGAAGCAATCGCGCTAAAGACACAAACATATAATACTTACCTTGTTCAGGAAGAGCTTCAACTTGTATTAAAAATTTTGAGTTTGTAGTATGACCTCGCCAAATCACCAATATGGTCCTCCATGGAATGACAAATTTTCTGTGCATGGTTAGCTGCATATTGACTAGTTGGACTCCACTTGTTGTATTGGAATCATAAATACGTATGTTATCCCCGTATTTCGTAAACAACACAGTCAATTTTAAGCTGTGACCCTTTGGTACATTGAAGACTTTTTGGCAGCTTATATAGCTTGCTGGAGATCCAACGTTGTCTGAGAAATACAAAAGCACATTTTTTCTTACAGCAAAGTCGCCTGGTTCACAAATCATTAGACGCCCATAATTTCTCTTTAAGATATCTTTGTTATATCTATCAAATTCGGCAATGTTCACACCATGTTTGCTTCTTGTTACTGTTGAGTTTTCAAGCAAGATATTTACATTTGTTTGTGAGACGTCCACACCAACATTGCCAATATCGGAAATATCCAAACCCGTGATACTGACACTACGTGATGGAGAAATTATCCTGATTCCACCCGAGAAACAATTTTTGATTCTTACAAAATTAAGGTCGGGTACCGCAATTTCAGTTTCTATTGCTGCAAGCCCCTGGCTACCTCTTTTACCGCAATGTGTAATTTCAACGTGTTGCAGCAAAGAATTTTTTTGAATGGTAGTTGAATCAAAATCATGAAGCAACTGTACATTTCCCCAACGACGCCTTATTTCACAGGTGACTCCTACGAATTCTGATTTATGGCAACTTTGTTCTTGATAAGTGTTTCTGCAATATTCGAGACTCTTCTCGTTTCCTGAACACGAAACATAAAATGGCCACTTCAAGTTGTCAGCATTTTCAATTGACCCTGTCCAATGGCTATTGTGATCAAATCTCTCAAAAGCGTCAAAGCCAAGCTGTTTACACACAATGTTCATGGTCAGTTTTTCATAATAGGCACTCCTACGCCACAAAATGCTTTTCTTGCACACTGCCATCCAAGAATTGTTGTAAAATACCTCCAGTCGTCCTTGCCAAGACCACCTGCCACCTCGGAGGCGTAAGGAGAACTGACCAATGTGGAGTTGTTCAGGTTTCCATACAGACATTATAACAGGATTATCGACAGTTCCTTTAGCTATCAGTTGCCCCAAAACAAGTAATCCAGCTCCAGAAGCAAACTGCAATTCCAATCCAGGTTTTAGAGTTAGAGTAACATTCGCTAAGATGGTGAGGTCTCTTGTTACTTTGTAGGGACCATTACTTGCATTCAATGACATAGAATAGAACAAACGTCCACCAATGATATTTCCAGTTAAAACACGCTGACGTGTAATATTAGAAACAAGTGTGTTGCTAGTATTGCTAAGCAGGAAAGGAACGTATTTAACAATTCCATAGTCATAGTTTGTATTAAAATCAAGAATCCTGCCACCAACAAAGGTCTCACTGTCACTGTTCCACCAGTTTCTCCGCGCATCTAACACATATTTTTGTGAAATTGCTGGAACGATTAAACACAAATCTCTCTTGTACTTAGGATTACATAACTTGTTAAAACTGAATTCAATATTTTCAGATGAGAAACTTCCGGAAAACGTTGTTGCACACTGAGAATCAATAAAATGATGTGGGTGATTATCGACCAATGTATTGTTTCGGAACAACACATACTTCCTGTCAGCACAAGAACTGTAGAGACGATACACACGAAAGAAAACAACGAAGTCTCCTGTATTATATCTAAAGACATTGTTTTCGATTTTCACTTTATAGCTTATTTTGTTAATATTCAATAATCCATTTCCTTTACGTGCATAGTTACCATCAAATTTGTTTCCATCGATTGTAATCGGAAATACATTTGTAGTTTCAGTGGAATGATATCCCGGAATTGCCGTAAAGACGGTACCGACGTTTGCAAGGAATGTGTTATTTTGTAGTTTCACTGAAGAATTGTAGGATTGACTGTGCCATTGGAGAAATATTACATGTTGACAAGTGTTGTTTACAAATCTGTTCCTTAAGATATTCCATTCTATGCTGTAACGATAATAGATGTAGGAATGTAACACATAACTTCCCCGGTTGTGAATAAATAAGTTCCGTTCCATTATAATGTGGTTGCCCGAGTTACGAATAGTAAAATCTATTGCTCCTCCATTCCAACCTACAACACTGCTAACAATAGTAATGTTTGTGTTGAAATTGTCGAAGTACAAACTATTCCATATGTTGTGAACAATACTTGTATTTTGTATTTGAATTAACCGAGCGTATCCGTTTAAACAAATTCCACGATAATTATGTTGAATGATATTATAATTCAGAATAACTTTTGCTCCCACCTGCGACACAATGTTTATGCCACAGCCTTGCGACCCTTTAAAGACCGAGTTCTTAATGCTCAGCTGTAATTCCGGTAGTTTCAGTCTACCACCATGACGATCTATCCTATTTGCCGATGCACAGTCACCGCCTCCTTTAAAAAGAAAGACAATTAAATTATTCAACACTCGCTACAAAAGTACATCAGAGATTATACTCTAAGACGGTGATTACATGAGACCGGTACGAACTCATACCGGTACGAACTCAGACCGGTATGAAGATCATTATATGAGACCGGTATGAAAGTAATAAGTGATTACATGAGACCGGTATGAAAATAACAAGTGATTAATTAGGTTCCCATGCTCAAAACAAAGTAAATTTCAGACCGGTCGGAGATTTTTTTGCGATTATATGGGAAAAACTGTTGTACCGGTCTGAAGTCGGACTAGTCTGAGATTTTCGTGTTGGTCCAGCGACCATCCGAATGAGGCGTGCCGGTCTGAGTTGATTTGCCTACCGCTCTCATGTAATCAGATAAAACGATTTGTATGGAGACCGATCTGAACTCGTACCTGTCTGAGCTCGTACCCGTCTCATGTGATCACCCTGTAAGATAGCATTCAAAGTTAAACCAAAAATTTACCTCATATAATCAAACTCTGAGCGTTCTTTTGTTCTAGTAGAAATACCTTGTCAGGAATGCCACAGACCATGTACAATTTTCCAATGCTTTGGCTTGTTTTTCTTACTTCACCATTTTCATAAGCGTAAAATTGGTGCACAGCAGGGTTCCAGACCGTGTGCAGAGGCAGTAGGGCAGAACGTCACGTGAACATTTTCTACGGTTGCGTATTTTATGTGTGGTGTACTTATCATATGGGGTGAAAAAGAAACTGTGATTTTGCTTGTTCTTGTGATAATGTTTCAGTCACAAGTCTGTAACACTCTTAAAGGTTACCCTAACAAATTAGTCGCTTTGTAGGGAAGGTAAATGACAAACTACAACAAAATGATTACCCTACTCATACTATTCCTCCGCTAGAACTTCGACAAATGGTGTGACTTCTAACTCCTTTTTTTTGTTCTATTTTTGTACTTCTCCACAGAGAGATAAATACATAAATTACTGAATCAGCAAAACATAGACGTATGGTTTTATGTAATGACTTACCATTAACACTAAACAGGAGAAAGCGAGCAGTTCCGAACTGTCGCCCATATCTACTCGACAACACGATTCGTATCTTATTACCACTGGATATGAAAGTAGGTTGGGCCGTCCACTGCAGTTGCTCGACCTTCCACGAGGCTCTGGTGTAGTTTAGTCCATCGTAAACATGGAAATTATTTCCGTAGCCAAGATCACTGCTGTATAATAGCTGTAAACCGAGGAGGAAACCTTCGTCTGTGTCGACTTCATGCTGGCATTCTGTTGTGGATCCGGTAGAAGTTGTATGCTCCATAAGAAATACAGTCGCATTCATAGGTAGGTAGGTCTCATTGGAGAAGCAAATATTTAATATACTGGAGGTTCCGTGGTCTGCAAAGTATGCTGCATTAGCGTTAACATTCTCCCATCCTTTATTTTCATACATCAAACCGTGTACGCGAGAATTCGTCAACATTGAGATGTTTGCTCCACTTATTCCCAAATGTGGCGCAGTTAAACGCATGCCATAAGAAGCAGACCTAGTAACTGTAATGTTTTCCAATGTTGACAAGTCTGCAAATGGGTTTGAATGCAATATTTGTATGCCAATTCCCAGAGAATATTTGATGTGAATATGATTTAGTTCGTGGTTGTTGTAATCAACTTGAAAAGCTATTCCTGGAAAAATAATATCTTTCCGATAAGGACAGCCAGCATCACTAATAACTAAGTGGCGAATGTTACTTCCATTTGTAGTTAATGCAAGGTGAACGCCTGCCCAGCATGGTCTTTTGCACTTAACAGAAAGGATCGAGTGTAAGCCACCTCTTCTAACAGTCCACGCCGCTGTATTACAAGTTTTGAGGTCATTATCACCAGAATTGCAGTGAATATTTCCTACAGAGTAATTACTTTTTAAATTTTTATAAGAATGTGAATAGCTGTGTAAATCGTATTCAAGTTGTTTACAGATAACCTTGGCCTCCGTATAACTTGACCTGCGTACTTCCATCCAAGTGTTGTTGTAGAATATTTCAACTCTCCCTTCCCATGGATCGCGTCCATTAACTAACCTTACTACTGTTTTCTTCAGATCATGGAGAAGGCGAAAAGTAACCTTCTCTGTATCAACACCTTCTGTTATCAGTCTCCCTTTAACCACCATAACAGAAAGACTTGGAAAAAGCAATGTGACGTTGCTTTGAACATACAGAGTTCCGTGTTGCTGAATCATGATGTCGCTCGTGACAGTGTAGGGTGAATCCTTTTGTAAGAGTGTTATTTTCTCATTCAACAGTCCGCCAATACTGTTCCCTCTTTTGAAACAATTTTCCCTTGGGCGAACAATGGTTGATATGTTGACGATATTAGCAGATTCTAGAAATGGGTAGTACTCAACTCTTGAGAGATCAACCATCAGATGAAAGGCGCGGATTGTGTCAAGAATGTGGCACTCATCGGTTGTCCCCCACCAGTTCAGTTTTGCATCGAGAATTTGCTTTGGATTCTGCTGTAATGTTGACAGCTGATATCGAAACTGAGGGTTTTCAATAACATTTTTTACAAAACTCAAATTACTTTTCACGACAATCACAGCTTGATGGAAGTCTCTATTAAAGCCTCGCTCAAACTTCTGTGGCGTGTTGTCTTTGAAAGTGTTCAAACTAACAACCGCTGGATGTATAATATTTCTGGGTTTTAAATCCACGTACATAATACTTTCTCCGATGTTTTTCGAGAAAACATTTTCAGCCACATTTATAGAAACCAGACCTTTTTCGCGTCCGTTGCATAACGAACTGGAGAAAACAAGGCCGCGAAAGTTATGCTTGAACTCGTTCTTACTGATTTCTACTTGCAAATTAAATGCTGCTGGGCAATGTATGCAGCACGCATTATTTTTGTTTTGGACAAATTTATTTTGTGAAAGATGTAATGATGCCTTTTTTCCAGAGAAATATATATCCGAGCTAGAACGCCTTTTAGCAGAAACGAGCATGCCACCAGCTGAGTTATTTCCAATGGTGCACTGTATCATGGAAAACGCGAGCGTTTCTAATATTTGTATGCCAACGTTATTGTTAGAAACTAAGGACGTGTTTAGAAGTTCCATTTTGCCTATGCACCGTTCCATAAGAACACCGGAATCACGGTTTTGATCAAACATTGTTTTGCT
Source organism: Epizoanthus stellaris (assembly GCA_025403545.1). Classification (NCBI taxonomy): domain Eukaryota; kingdom Metazoa; phylum Cnidaria; class Anthozoa; order Zoantharia; family Epizoanthidae; genus Epizoanthus; species Epizoanthus stellaris. The sequence continues at coordinate 7,394 of JAOBYG010782135.1, read as the reverse complement.
TGATTTGAATGATCCACCGAAAAATCTTCTTACCATCATTCCATTGCCTGCATTTCTTCTCACTTGCGAATTGTCGATTTGAACATTGCCGAAGCAGTCTTTAATTACTATACCATTCACAGAATTGGAGGAGAAATGACAATTATTGATGTGCAATGAAGGGTGATCTGAAAGAAAACCAATATATTCTTAGAACATGCTAACTGCAACTCTTTATATCTTCTATCTGTCTATTTATGCAACGTATCAATCAATTTATCAATTTATCCATCTCTTATTATATCCATATATCCACATATTGCTGGGACTATCCAATTTTTCTAAAAATAATTTTTTCATATTTTTCACACAAATGACACTTTTCTTTAGGTTTTATTACTTTTCTCCAAAATTTTTTTGTTTTTTCGCGCAAACTTTTTAGCAAGTCTTCTTTGACGAAAAAGACATTTGCTGACGTTATTTCTAAATTATTGGACCTATCCAATTTTTCTAACAAAATTCCCAAAATTTGACATTTTTCCAAAATTTTCACTATTATTCACAAATATTTCTAATTTTTCTCAAACAATTTTACTTTTACCCTCTCAAACGTGTGAGAACCGATATTTGAGCTAAAAGACACTTTCTGACGTTATTTTCAAGTTGTTTTAGGCTACTCATATTTTTAACATTTACAAGAATGACGTCCATTTTTCTCCTTATGGCAACCATAGCAACCAATCAATGGTCACGTGATCATACTTAAATTAACAGGGACATACCACCCATTAACCATTTCAAGTTTCAAAACACAACCTTGAAGTGTTTTGAAAACCTTGGGTGTCCAAATGATCCCCCCCGGGTAGATTATGTTATGAAAAGGCTTGCCACGTCTTTGCTACTTTCAGGAAAAAATTTAACATTTCAAATCTGACTCTAGATGTAGCTAATAAACTCTTCGACTCTATTATTCTTCCAATATTAACATATAGTGCATAGGTTTGGAGTATTTATGAAAAGATTGATTTTGACGTTTGGGATCGAAATCCAATTGACAAAATACTCCTCTAGGACTTTCTTAGGAGTAAATAGGAAAGCCTGTAACATTGTTTGTCGGGCAGAGATGGGAAGATATCCAATCAAGTTCATTACAGATTACCGAATTATTAGTGTATTTAACCGTTTAGGTGATATGGATGACGAAACATACGCCAAACAGACACTTTCGATATCAAAATCGCTATGTCAAAGAGGGCATAACAGCCTTCATTATTTTATTAATAACGTGAAAACTACTTATACATTATCAGACTATATACCGTCACAACCTTTTATTTCCGTTAGTGTTGCAGATAACATGAAATCTGGAAACATAAGGTTAACAATTACAAAAAATTAGACTTCTACAAAAATATTAAAACTTCGTATAATGCTGAACAATACTTGAATACAGTCAAAAACCCAAAACTGAAACATAATATTTGCAAATTAAGAATTAGTAATCATAATCTTATGATCGAGCAAGGCAGATATTGCATCCCAAATGAGCCCCCCCCCCATTCCGCCGTCGAATATGTTATGAAAAAAGGGTTGGTAGTTCGAGGGTTAAAGTGCTCAACATAAACTCGAAAGTAGAACATTTTTGACACATTGTATTTTTATACGAGTGTGAAGTTCATAGATAGTGGTATGTCATTGTAGCAGGTTGAACTATTGTTACTGTAAAGGATTGCATACATTTAAAAATCTAATTTATTTACCTGGTTCGATACTGACAGTAAATATAACTGTTTCTCTGTACCACCGTGGAACAAATTGAATCATCAGAGTCGAGCCAGTGGAAGAAGCACTTGCTTCCATATTTCCATTGTTGTGTTGAGAAAATTTAGATAGAAGAGGAGAATGCGTTGAATTACCATTCCTTACTTCAAAGGAAAACCGGTAGCCGTGGATCGTTTGGTAGGATATCCTTAGCTGTTTACTAGGATGAGTTTTCAAGATCTGCAAGAGAATCCCTCCTAATTAATAAATGGTCCTGTAACCTTTACCTCTGACCTAGTTTCGCGCCTAGTTTCGGAAATTTGAAAGCTTTCTTAACGATTTGCAATATGCATGCAAACAAATACCAAATACTTTATTTGAACTGGAAGACTGAAACTTGCTAGGCCTAATAAATAAATAAGTAAAGAAAATTATAAATAAGAGCTATACTTATATTTAATAGAGGATGAAATACTACTATAAATAATAATGTGAGTTATATGCTAAAATGGCCGTATAAGCATTGCAACAATCAATAAATACTAATAATAATAATTAGGGGCCGACGATGATTTTGTGGGGCGGACGGGAGAATTCGCCCAATTAGTAAGCACGGGCCGAAAACAGAAAAAAATTTGCTCGACACAAAAAAAGAGGGAGTAAGAGAGGGAAAAGCGAAAAAATATATGCAGCCAAATATTGTACAAATAAATAACATTTGCAATGAAATCATTGTTCCACCCCTCCCCCCATGATATTAAATGGTCCGTCCCTTACGAATAAAAAGAAACAAGTCTAACAACAATCGCAATCACGTTACCTGACGCAAAGCTTCCTTATCATTGTAACAAAAGACCCCAGTGAAGTGGCAATTTTTAGTTCATCAGTTAGAGAGTGCCGTATCTTGGCGTGCTGATACCTCTTATTAGCCGAGTGCGAGGTTCGTACCGTAAGTTACGGACCGTGTTTTTGTTGCTGTTGTTGTTGTTGTTTTTTATAATAACTTTATTTCACTTGATCGGCAATTTGTATAAAAAAATATATAAATTGAAATACTCAAGTTTACATCGATGGAATAAAATAAATTTACAATAGAAATCTAAAATCCCATTATATTCTTATATCCGAGCTCGAAGCGCGCGGGCCATGAGGGAAAAGCGAGGATCCGTAACTTACGGTACGGACCGAGCAACTAATAAGATGTTTATTATATGGCTTTTCTAGGTTTTGTTTTCAAAACAAAACAAGTTTTATGACATTTGCTTGGCCAATAGCAGTCCGTACCGTAAGTTACAGACCTAAAATTGACCAATGAGAGCGATCAAAGTGGTATTATTATTTGGTAGTTTGATAGGTCACCGTCGGTCATATGTACTGCAAGTGCATGATGTCTCTTACTTGAAGCATGATGGAAAATGAAATAAAGGATCTACGATATAAGTAGTTGGGAGCTTCGTAGATCATGATACACATATGTTGGATGCGTCTATTATGTATTGTTCTATATCCATTCGTTTAAATAAGCTATCATAATAAATTATTACTGAGAACTAGGCGAAGATAAAAGTTTATTCATTTTTTCTAACTTAGCACAGTTGGATTTTCCACAATGCATTCACACAATGGACCATTAATTAAATTTCCTTGTAGTTCCTTCTATTTGCAACATAAAATGTATATAGCTATATCTATATCAGAAGTTCCTTTTGTCCAAGTTGAGTTATTTCATGGTCGTCTCTGACGAATGTATCCTATATATTTGTTAAGATGTCTGTCCCTTTTTTACTTAGTTTCTTGTTTTCTCATTATATATCTTCTCTGTCTCTTATAACTTTTTGTTATATGCACATATCATATGCATACACACTAAATAAATACATGCTTTCTAAAATATGTATATGATATATTTGTTTTATTGTATTCCTATTAGACAGGTATTGGACCCTTTATAGACGAAGGCATAATAAACACAGCCAGCAACCTAATATGTGAATCAAACTATAATCTTGCGTCTTATTTGATTTTAGTGAAGCACTCGTTTGTATCAAAAAGTGTTCTGACTGTGGATAAAATATTTCGCAACGTTTCTTTTAGTAAACAAATGCTACTCTCTTTATATATTGCTACTGCAAGCAATAATTCATTCATTAAAGTTGTAGAACCAATCAAACGACCTAAAGATGTAGCAAGAAATAATTATCTGGAGTAGATTTGACTTTTGAAACATCCTTGATTGTCATGTCTCTCAGAAATTTGGTAGTTTTAATATTATTTTTACGTATATCAAAACACAGCCGGATAGAATAAAGTGTTCAAATTGACAAATATGATCCGAGCTTCGTCTTGAGGGTGTGTGGTGTATGTTGCTGGCGATTGCTTCATTGGACACTGTTAACCCTCAAACTACCAAGGGGGGTCCAAATGATCCCCCCCCCTATATTTTTTTAATTTTCTCAAAAAGATTTTAGTTTTCCCTCACAAACGTTTTAGCAACTGTTCCTTGATATAAAAAAAACATTATATTTTCTGAGGTTATTTCGAAATTGCTGGCCCTCTCCAATTTTTCTAAAAAAAACCCACACACAAATGACACTTTTTTGTAGTTTTTATTACTTTTCTCCAAAGTTTTTACTTTTTTCTGTCAAACGTTTTAGCAACTCTATTAAAAGACATTTTCTAACGTTACTTCGATATTATTGGGCCTATCCAATTTTTCTAAAACAAATTCCTCAAATTTGACATTTTTCCAATATTTCCAATTATTTATAATTTTTCTCAAACAACTTTACTTTTACCCTCTCAAACGTTTGAGAAACCGGTATTTGAGCTAAAAGACACTTTCTGACGTTAATTTCAAGTTGTTTTAGGCTACTCATTTTTTAACATTTTTTTAAGAGGTTACAAGAATTATGTCATTGTTTCTGCTTGTGGTAACCATGGCAACCAATTGATGGTCCGGGGTCATCATACTTAAATTAACAAGTACACACCACCCATTAACCATACCAAGTTTCAAAACACAACCTTGAATAGTTATGAAAATCTTGGGGGAGGGGGGGGGGGGTCCATATGATCCCCCGCCTGGGTAGAAAATGTTATGAAAAGGCTTCCTACGCCTTTACTGCTTTCAGAAAAAAATGTAACATCTCAAATCTGACTCTAGATGTAGCTAATAAGCTCTATTATTCTTCCAATATCAACATATAGTGCAGAGGTTGGAGTATTTATGAAAAGATTGATTTTGACGTTTCGGATCGAAATTGAGAAAATACACCTCAAATTTTGTAAGACTTTCTTTGGAGTAAATAGGAAAGCATTGCTTGTCGGGCAGAGATGGGTAGATTTCCAATCAAGTTAATTACAGATTACCGAACTATTAGTTACTTTAACTGTGTAGGTGATACGGATGACGAAACATATGCCAAACAGACACTTTCGATATCAAAATCGCTATGTCAAAGAGGGCATAACAGCCTTCATTCTTTTATTAATAACGTGAAAACCACTTATACATTATCAGACTATATACCGTCACAACCTTTTATTTCCGTTAGTGTTGCAGACAACATGAAATTAAAAAATGCTGTCGTCGTGAAACATAAAGTTAACAATTCAAGAAAATTAGACTTCTACAAAAACATTAAAACTTCGTATAATGCTGAACAGTGCTTGAATACTGTCAAAAACCCAAAACTGAAACAGAATATTTGCATATTAATAATTATTAATCAAAAGCTTATGATCGAACAAGGCAAATATTGCATCCTCAAATTACCACGTGAATTGCGTTTATATCCTCTGTGTATCGCACGTGTCACTGAAGATGAAATTATTTTTCTCTGCGAATGTGATGCATGCCATACACTTCGACAACAGTTATATTTTAAAATAAATGAAATAACTCAACAAAATATAGCTATATTATCGTCGAAAGAAATAGCCAAAAAATGTTACAACTTGAAAACCAAAAAATACACCAAGATATTACTTTATTTATCCAAAATTGTTTTAATATAAGATTAGAGGAATTCACATGTTAGTTATTTTAGATCCCATATTTTATAAACCTTTTTTATTTGTGTATGTATATCAAGTAAAAAGGGCTTTGGCAACATTGTAATGATCATATCAATAAAGTTAGTTTGTTGTTGTTGTTGTTACTATTGTTGTTATTGTTGTTGTTGTTATGAAAAGGCTTGGTAGTCCGAGGGTTAATCCCACAATGCAACAGTAACACGGAATTTTAAAGTCAAAAATCAAAGTTGCGAGAAAGTACATTAGAGAAAAAACAAAAACATTGGTTTCTTTTTCTTAAAAGCAGAAAATTGTAGTTTATGCATCTCTTTTCTTGAATTTTTAAAATATGCACAAACGGTGACGTAATAATAGCGAAAAATGGCAATTACGTAAGTTAGAAAGCTCACGTTACTAGTTCATCTCTTACTATTATCAGTTTGCAAATTGTATTGTTATTACCCCTATTGTGGTCAGTAGCTAGAAATGTATACAGTCTTTTCTTATAAGAACCTTTTTTATAAGAACTTTTACGAAAACGCTGATAACGTATCCAAGCCTGAAATTTAGTTAAGATCTTTCATTTTTTCCCATTTGTTTAGGAAATGAGAAATACGTGTACAATACTTTGACGTACCTATTAGTGTTTATGCTCTGCACAAACAAAAAATTGAGAATAATAGATATGTACAGTTTATTTCAAATTGATATCGACAACAAAGATATTTAAGGGTTTTGCTGCGATTTACTGCAATACACCTGCAATACATCTTTTTTGAAAATTGAAGAAATAAGAATGTTTAACCCTCGAACGGCCAGGGGGATGAATCGGACCGCCCCCCCCCTAAAGTTTTGCGACCTAACATTTTTGTCTTTAAAGCAATTGCCATGAAACTGGCTATGGTTGTAGCCTAATAAATAAGACATTGTTTAACACCAATTAGATGACGTCAGTTTTCATAATTTATGCAAAATAAATTATTCAAATTAGAACTTGCTTCATAATATTACCACATTTTGTAAAAATTAGTGGTTTTGACTAAGAATTTAGGTCGATATCATTTATTGTTAGTTTTGCCCATAAAACATTGCTTTGAAATTTTTCTATATGTTTTGCTAGAAATTGGTCAATATTTCATAAATAGAAAAATCCAAGATGGGGGACTTTCATTTTGAAATGCTGTTACCATAGCAACACTCATTTTAAAAGCAATGCATGATTGGTACCACGGAAGCTAATTCGCTAGGGCTAAGCTAATTGCATGCCAAATACCAAGTCTTTATCTCTATCCATATGAAAAATCGTGAGGTATCCGATTGACCACCCCCCCTTGGGCTAGTATGTTACAAAAAATACCTTGGCCATCCGAGGGTTAAAGAACATATTTTTCAAATAATTAAGGACGTTCAGGCTCAGGCCAAAAACAAGACGTTATTATACACACAAAAGAATGTATAGTTCGCTGCTTGAATGTTTAACCTACCTTGGAGCACCGAATACTTCCACTGGCTCGCAACTGCACAGGATACCTTACATTGCTCACATTCAGTGAGCAAAAATCGACCTGAGCTAGTTTCTCCCGATAGTACATTCCAGAGCCATACGACGTCCCTTGAACGGTAGAACTCTCTAGTGTGAC
>JAOBYG010781024.1:0-13979 GCA_025403545.1 Epizoanthus stellaris | reverse complement strand
CTCGCGACCACTCTCGATCAAGAGCCTGATGAGTGAGGAGGCCGCCCGCCGGCCCAAAATCCAAGGCGCCGTCCGCGTCGCCTCCGGTCCCTGGGGCCTCGAAGAAGGCTGGTGGCAGGAGCAGCCAACCCATCGCGATTATTGGGATATCGAGCTTTCAGGAGGCGGTCTCTATCGCCTATTCCGCGAAAGAGGCAGCGGCGACTGGTTTGTCGACGGGGTCTATGACTAGTGAAGAGCTCGATATCCGGTGGAGGGTCACACTTCCCGACCCTCACGAAGGTTCGGTGAATACGGTTTCTAGAGAAGATGCGTCGAGTAACCGCTCGCTCCATAGCTCGAGATCCTGCGCGCTTCCTCCAGATAAGCGATCACGGGCCCAGGATGGCAGATCTCCGAAACGGCGGATAAAGAGCCTCTCGATTACCGCCAACATCTGCTGCCGTCCTTCCGCTAGGCCTTGTTCGAGGCCTTGTTCGAGACCTCTTTCGAGGCCTTGCTGATGACCTTCTTCCTTGGCCAGTCGCTCGATCGAGGTGACGTAACGCATACCTATCTCCTTTGTCATCTCATCATACTCGCTTCGAAAGCGCAGCTCCTCCGCCTTGGGTAGCCTCAACATCCAGTCAAGGATGCGGAAGAGTTGGTGGGTATCTTCTTCAGAGTAATTTCTCTCGTGAAGGAGGCGCAGCAGCTCGAGCTTCCATTTTCGACGCTGCGCAGCCTTACCGCGGGTCGCCCGGGTCCGCAGGTGGGCCAGCACGACCAATGCGAAAGGGTTCGGGTCGCCCCTCAGCTCATTTTCCCTGGCCTGCCAATCGAGCATTTGGTGGATGCGGAATCGCGCTTTGAGACCCGCCCCCCAAAGATCCCAGCCATAATGATCGGGAACCCAGCCGGCTCGATCCTCGCCCAGAATCGCCAGAGTGGCCACGGGCACCTGGTACCGATCGAAAATCCGATAGTCATAGGTAAAAAGCCGCTTCGCCAGATCAAGGTCAACCTGACTCTGGACCTCGATATGGATGAGAACCCATTGAAAGCTACCGCTTCGTAGCCTCACCCGGATCAGAAAGTCAGCCCGTTGATTCGAGGCTTCGGCTTCCCGCACGATCTTCCGTAACTCGGCGTCCAGATGCTCGGCCGGCTCATCCCAGTCGATGTCGGCATGGGCCTCTGGTAAGAAGAAAGCGAAAAAAGACTCGAGGAAACGCTCCAGCGCCTCCTTCCACGGACTATCGAAATCGTCATATGCGGTGGCACTCATCACATCTCCAGATTGACTCAAGAGATTATCGCGGTAATGAGGCGTAAGATCAAGTGAAGCGGCTTGTAGCCGCTTGAATCACAAACGCATTTCGGTAAAGAAGGGCCGATTGAAATATGACTTCGGTCGATCCTTCACACGCCAGGAATGGACCACGATCTGCGAGCCGTATAGGAGCGGTAGCAGCGGGCGTTCTTCGTTCAGCAGATCGCTGATCGCGTGCAGGTCGCGACTCGACGGATTCTGACGATAACGCTCCACGGCTTGGTCCATCGCTGGGTGACGCCAGCGAGCGAGATTGGCACCGACCAGAGCATTCTCATGGGAGTCTGGGATCGAGCTCGAGCCGAAGACCGCTTCGAAAACGGTCGATAGATCCGGCGAATCCGGGATCCAACCAGAAAGTGCCAGGTCATAATCGCCAGCGACGATGCACCGCAAATAGTCGGCCACGTCGCGGCTGGGAGCGAGCTCGACCTCGACGCCGACAGCGGCGAATTGCTCCACCAGGAGCTGTGCCGTGGTCGTCGGATGCGGTAGATGCGGACGCGCCATCGAAACCACCAACATCTTGAGCGGATGAGATGGCCGGCCGACCTCGTCGAGGGCGGCGGAAGCGGCTGCGCTATCCGGGCGTAGGCCGTCGGGCATCACAGCGAGTGAGGGCGGAACGGGCCCCGAAGCAGCGAAGGCGAGTGGACTGGCGTAGGACGCTGCGGCCAGAGCACGACGGTCGATGGCCAGGGCGAGAGCGCGGCGCAGCGCCGCATCCTCGAGGACTCGATGCTCAGTATTGAAATAGAGGTAGGCGGTCGAATCGCCTTGGCCCATCCATTTGTGCACGCCCTTGATTTCGCGAAGGTCATCGCGCGAAAGCGAGAGAGAAAAATCCACCTCCCCGCTCTCGAGCGCCGCCATCAATCGGCGCGGCCGGCCATCAGAATTCGGCGGATAGACGACGAATTCGAGATTCGGGATCGACGGCTCCGGAGTGTAGTGGGGGTTGGGGCCGAGGCGAAGAGTACCGCTCTCAGAGGCGGTCGGGGCGTAGGGCCCCGAGCCTAGACATTGACCGCCTCTCTCAAGCACGACGGCTGTCGTTGGATGGCAAAGCAGACAATCAAAACGGCTATGAGGACGCTTCAATTGGAATCGCAGCCTCTCGCCGTCGACTTCGATCTCTGCTTCTTCACGCACCACCCGGGAACCGCGCAGAGAATGCGCCAATCGCGAGGCGGTGAGCTCCGTGCCGTCCGAGAAAAAAATACCCGACCGCACCTCCGCTTGCCACGATGTGGCGTCGTTGGTGAGCGGCTCCAGCGACCCGGTGAAAAGCACCGGGGTGGTGCTTCCATCAGCGCTCGCTGCGGGCCGGAAAGGCGTCTGGAAGAGGTGCCAATAGACCAGACTATTGGCGAAATCGAACGCGGTTCGAGGATCCATCAGGCTGACCGGGGTCAGGGTCCCCACCCGCAGCATTTCTGACATGGCAGACTCCACATCGATGGAGGTATGGCCATCGATTCATCAGATGGTTCGCTGAAATGAAAGAGAGCGGATGCGAAAACCATCGGCAATTTCGTTGAGAGAATAGCATGCCGAACGGTCGGTAGGCCAACCTGCAATTGCAACTCGCCAATCTGCCATGACGGAGTACACTGCGAGCATGGGACGGTCCCCACGTCGCGTCTTTTTCTTCCTACTTCTCGCAGCCCTTTCGATGATTGGGCTTTGGCTCGCGAGAGACCTGCCGCGACGATGGATCCAGGACCAAATCGCCGCGGCAAGTGGCGCCTCGGTACGCTTGGAAGGGATCGAGATCTTGGCGCGCGATCGCTTCGTACTCAAAGGCCTCGAGGTCGAACGCCCGTCGATCTTCCCCGGCCTCAAGCGCTTGACCATCCCACGTCTTGAAGCGCTTGCCAGCGTCGGTGAGCTGCGCCGCGGAGTTTTTCGCCAGCTTCGCTTGGACGGTGTGCGAGCGATCTTCGATCGTGCTGAGCCGCCAGTGCAACAAGAAGGTACGTCGATCGAGATTCTCAGCTTGATCATGATGGACGCTCAAATCATGACCGAGCTCGATGGCGACCTCACGCGCGACACCAGGCTCGACGTGAATCTCTTCAGGAACGGCGACGGCTGGATGGGGACTGCCGATTTGCGCTCCGGACGGGTCGGTCTAGCGCCGATTTTTTCTTGGCTCGATCAGCCAGAATTTGAAGGCGAAGCCGTCGGGCTCAACGCTCGCCTCCGGCTGACGACTTCCGACGACGGCAATTCGATGCGCGCGCGCGCCAGCTCCATCGCGCTGCGCCACATCCCGAGCAATCTCACGATAAGGCTTGAAAATCCCGGTCTCGACGGCCGATTACGACCTCATATCGAAGGCCAGCTACGTGCAGATCTTTTGACCGTCGATTCTTTAGGGGCGGATCAGGTCGGGGCACGATTCCCCGATTTGGGGGGCGATTTGGCCTTCGAAGAGGGCCGGCTACAAACGACACTGACCTCCGCAGCCTTCGACGAGCTACGACTCATGCTCGAGGACTCGGGAACGCTCGAAGCATCACTGCACGCTTGGCGCCTTGAAGAATCCCAGGTCCGCGGCTTCGGCGTGGAGCGCCTGAAAGGCCTTGCCAATATCGCTCTCTCGGGTTCGCTCGAGCGGCCTCGGGTCTCCATATCGACACGGCTGGAGGAAACGGATCTTCTGGATGGACAGCAATTTCGCCATGCGGGCGCCGAGCTCGAGCTGACGATCACTCCGGATCTATCCGCCGACACCAGCTCTCAGGCTCAGCCGCGAGAGCTCTGGCCGCTCGAACTCGAGCTAACGCTACCGCGTCTCAGAGGCGGTGCTCTGGTGCCAATTATCGATCAGTTGTTGCCGATCTCAGCTCAAATCGGTGGCCATCTCGAGCCCCAGAGCACGGCCTTCATCGGTCGCGCTCGAGCCAGAACGGCTCTTGGTGTCCTGGCCCTGAGCGGCATGATGCCGGTTGAGTTTCCGCTTGAGTCCCAGAGCCATGACTCTGAGCTCGAGTGGCGATTCAACGCTCAGCTCGCGCCGCTTCTCGAGGCAGCTGCCGTTCAGGGCGTCGATCTCACCGGCGGGCTGCGTGCACGCGGCACGCTGCACGGCAATTTTGGTTCGCCCATCCTCACCTCCCAAGTGGAGCTCCGCCAGCTCGACGCCTCCTTCGGATCCGAGCTGAGCCTCAAAGGTGATCTCGAGACCAAGCTCAAGCTGCGCCGCCAGGGTGACGGCTGGCTCGCTGAGGTCTCGGCATTGCAGGGTCTCGTCCACTCGACGACGGCATTGGGCGATGTGAATGTGGCGGTCCGGAGCAGCTTCGATGGACTTTTTAGAGCGGCAGCCGGTCAAGAGCTCGGCTTCAACAGGCTGAATATCACTGACTTCGCAGCGGCGCTCGGCGACTCAGGTGAGCTCGGCAACCTCGACCTTGAGGGCACGATCCGTCCCGATCAGCTGAGCTTGAGGCTGAGCGGCGAAAAGCTCGACCTTGCTGCCTGGCAAAATCATCTAAGCCTCGGACTCGGCGGTGCCGAGTTGCAAGGCGTCGCCAGCGCCGACCTCGAAATCGCGACTGGCAAGGCGCTGCCAGCCGAGACGCGGTTGGAACAAGCCCTCGAGATCAAGGGCGAGCTCAATCTTGAGGGCCTTGGCGCACAATCTGAAAACGGCGCCCGAGTCTTGGCGGAACTCGGCGGCCGACTACAACTATCTGGAGAACGGTCCAAGACGGGGGATATTCGGGCCCACGCCAGCGGCGATATGAACGGCTTCCTAGTGCTCTGGGACGCCTATTTTGGCGACCTCTCCGAGCTCATCACCGGCCTCGAGGCACGGCTCGAGCTACCGGCGACCGGTGACGGCTGGTCAGCAGGCCTGGAGCTGGAACCGCGAACGAGCAAAGCAGCGACCCGACTTGCTTTGCACCTTGATGCGGACGCCGAGCAGCTCGAGGTCGGCGTGACGCTTCGCAGCGACGATCTGGAAGATCTCAAGGACGGGATCTTGCGCCCCTTCCAAAGCGCGGACCCGGTTCTCGCGACACTTCGAGGGGGCGCCGATCTCGAAGCGCGCTTCGTCACTCCGCTTGAATATTCGCCTGATTCCGAAGTACGACTTCATGGTCGTTTCCGCGCCTGGGAGGCTGCCGCCGAAGTTTGGGAAGCGGCTTTCGAGGGTCTCGACCTCAACTTGCCGTTCGATCTTCGCCGCGGCACAGGAGGTTTCTCCGGACCGCCGTTGGCGGGCATGCTGCGCATTGCATCGGGCCGTGCCGCGGGCCTCGAGCTGCCGGCGATCGCCTCGCAGCTTCGAGTCAAGGGAGACGAGATCGCTCTGGATCAGACGCTTGAAGTCGCTCTTCTCGGGGGACGGCTGCGGTTCGAGCGCGTGAAGCTCCTCGATCTGCTCGCGACGCCCTCAGCCGAGGGCGGGATCATCCTCGATGATCTTTCGATCGAGCGGCTGACCCGCTCCCTCGATTTGCCGGTGCTCGAAGGCCAGCTCGACGGTGTTCTGCCGAGAGTGACTGTGAGTCGCGAAAAGCTGAAAGTCGATGGTGGCGGCAGCGTGCGACTCTTCGGCGGCGAGGTTCGCTTACGCGATATATCCGGCCGCGACATCTTTACCAGCTTTCCGCGTTTTCGGCTTTCAGCGGATATCGAGAATCTCGAGCTCGGCCCACTGACTCGGCGTTTCGATTTTGGCGAGATGCAGGGAGTGGTCCGAGGCAAAATCGACGAGTGCGTGGTCGTCGGCGGAGCGCCGGTGGCCTTTGACGCCCTTTTCGAAAGCGTCGAGATGTCCGGCATCAAACAAACCGTCGACGTCAAGGCGGTGCAGAATCTGACGATTCTCGGCACCGGCGCGCGGCCGACCCTCTTTGACCGCGGCTTGCAGAGATTCTTGAAACGCTATCGCTATAAGAAACTCGGCATCTCGGTCGAATTGCGTGATGACATGCTGGAGATGCGCGGCCTGGTCCACGAGGGCCAACGCGAGCTCTTCTTGCAGGGCAGCCTGCTCTTCGGCATCGACATCGTAAACGCCATCCCCGGCCAGCGGGTTTCCTACTCCGCGATGCTGCGGCGCCTGGAGAATCTCGATTTGGAGAAGGTCCGCACCGAGTAGCGACTCGCGGCTACACATTCTGGCGCAGGAAAGCGACCGGTGGTGTGTTTCTTGCTGTGAACTTAGTCAGCAACTTCAGCCGGTGACCAGTGCCGTCTGCCTGCTTCCATTCACCGCTCATACTCCCCGCTCATGCTAGGATGCCATCAACCCCTGGAGAAAAACTCATGCAAACTCAGAGCCATTGGCAAGCTCTCTTCATAACTGTCCTTGGCCTGACGGCCTTGGCGTGCATCACGATCAACGTCTACTTTCCCGAAGCTGCGGTGCGCGATCTTTCCGAGAAAATCGAAGACGCCGTAGCCCGCGAAGCGGCCAAGATCGACGACCAAGCGGCGCCGCCGGCCGAGGACAGCGACGACGCCACAGAAGGACAAGACCCAGCAGGTTCTTTCGAGATGGCGACTTTCAGCCGCGCCTCTGCCCGAGTGCTGGTGGCTTTGCTCGACTTTAGCGCTGGCGATGTCGCTGCTCAGGGCGCAGTGGCTGCGCCGGAGATCACCAACCCAGCCATCCGCAAGATCGTTGAGAGTCGCGGACGCCGCATGCCCGAAATCGATCGCTACAAGTCGATGGGGGTGTTGGGTGAGAATAATAAGGCCCTTCTCGAGGTGCACTCTCTCGATGCCCTCGAGCTGCGCGAACGCGCGACTGTCCAGAAGTTGATCCGCGAGGAAAATTCTGAGCGCGAGCGCATGTTTCGTGAGATCGCCGCCGCCACCAAGGCTGATCTCTCCCAATTGCCACGCATCCAGTCGACCTACGCCGAGACGCTACGCCGCAATGCTAGCGCTGGTGAGTGGATCCAGCTGCCTGATGGCCGGTGGCAGCAAAAGACCTAGCAGCCCGTGGCAAAAGTCTCACCGCGCTGCGAGCGCGCCTTTTCCGCCGACTCTTCGTTGGAAAACTCGACGATTCACGAATCGCCTGCGGTTTTCACGCCTCGATTCGACGAAAAATTCGCAGCTCTCGCCAGCGGCAGACTTCCGCCACGGGCTGCTAGCCGATCTCCTGACGGACGAGTCTCTGGCGGCGACCTCTATGGCCGGTTCTGATCTCCTAACGTGATTTGGCGGCGACCAGCTTTTCACCGACCTGATCCGGATTTCCAGCGTTCCGCGCCTCAATATTCGAGAGCTCTGTAGGAACGCCTTCCACGCCGACGGACCTGTCCGTCGGCTGATTCATTTATCGGAGACCGCCAGCTATGTCCATCAGCATTCGCCGCACTTTATTCGGCTGCTTCGCCTTTGCCCTGTCCATTCCCTGTTTGGCGGCAGTGATCGTCGAAGACGGTGCAGATCGCCTGATCTATCGAGAAGATTTCTCCGATCCGACCACGGTCGATAGCGCGGCTGGGCCAACGCTCGGTCTGGACGAGACAGAGATCGGCGCCGGTGTTTTACGCCAGAAGCTTGGCGGCCCGCGCAGCGCGCAGCTGCGCTTCACCGATCCAGCCCGCTTCGCCTTCGATCCGACCTTGATCGAGGTCTCCAGCGGCCGGGCCCGCCTGGTCGGCAGCGGCACCGGTCAGCCTCTCGCCTACTGGCGGATGGAAGATCCGTCATGGACGGGTCTTGCGGGGGAAGTCGCGGATAGCTCTGGCAATGGGCTCGATGGCTCTGCTGTCGGCGGTGCCACGTTGGACGGCACGGGCCTGCTCGGCCAGGGCGCGGCTTTTGATGGCTCGGGCTATCTGAATTTCTCGCAGCCGCCAGCGCTCGATTTCGCGCCCGGCAGCGACGATTTCAGCTTTTCTGTCTGGTTTAAGACGACGAGCGACGGCGCGCTGCTCGGCAAGGCCGTGGATAGCGCCCTCAGCCGTCAGGCCTATCTCTTTCTGCTCGGTGGCAAGCTCTCGGCCAATCTGGGCGGTGTGCAACGCAGCGGTTCGATCGCCGATCTGCGCGACGGCCAATGGCACCACGCGGCGTTGGTGCTCAGAGGTCCGAGCGGCTCGCGAACGTTCTCGCTCTACGTCGACGGTGTGGCTGACGGCGTCTTCACGCCGGGCGCTAGCGTCAATAGTGCTGACTTCTTGGTCGGCGCTCGGCGTCAAAGTGGCAATTCGGGATCAGCTTTCCCATTCACCGGCTCTTTGGATGAAGTCGCGGTCTTCGACTATCCACTCTCGGCGAGCGAGGTGGGCGAGATTTATAACGGCGGCTCCCCCTCTGTGCTCGGCGGCTATGCGCAATCGGGTCCGGCGATTGGCGATTCACTGGGGCTCGAATTGCCGGGGTTGAGCGGTCTCACCGGCTTCCAGGCCTTGGGGGTGGGTGCTGGCAGCTCCCAGGGCTACCGGCTTTCAGCAGACGGCTTGGCTTGGTATTTCTACGATGGAACGCAATGGAGCTCAGCCAGCACCAGCGACTTCAACGACGTCGCCACGATCAACGCCCACATTTCTTCATTTACGCCCTTTCTAACGGCCGGTGCCGAGCGGCTTTTCATCGAGGTCGTGCTGCTTTCTGACGGCACTGAAAACGCTGAAATCGAGGGCTTTTCTCTCGACTATGTGGCGTCCACACTCGAGCACTCAGTCGAAATCCTCGGGCCTATCGCGGTCGCTCAAGCCATTTCCCTGAATGCCACTTTGCTCGATGAAAACCCACTTCATTTCGTCAGCCTGCAAGTGCTGGGCGAAGAGGCTGCGACGCTCATTCCTGACGCCGAGCTTCCCGGCAATAGCGCTGGCTTGCTCGAAGCTCAGCTTGCCGCCGGCATCGATTTGACCGGCGTCGTCGCCTCGACTCTTTATTTGCGCTTGAGCTACACCGGCGCTGGCGGCAACGATTCAGCCGGCGTCGATGAGCTCAGCCTGGTCTTCGAAGCGCCGAGCGTGAGCGATCTTGGCGTCTCGATCGCCGCGCCCCAAGGCCCCGTGCTGGAAGAGCAGGACTTCGACTTGCTCATTCAAGTCGAGAATTTCGGACCGGGCGCGGCTGAAGACGTCAGGCTAGAAATCTCGCTGCCACACGCCTTGGATGTCTTCGATACACAGCCGAGCTCGCCGCCACATTGGTCCTGCCTGGCCCGCGATGAGGCCGGTTCTCTTTTTGGCGATCTGACAGATGTCGATTTCCTCTGCCTGGCCGATACGGTCGCTGCTGGCAGCGTCGACGTGATCAGCGTTTCGCGGCGGCTACGTGCCCCCTTCACGGGCCACTCACCGCTCGTGGCAGCGATCCGACTCGAGGCGGCAAATGACCAGCAGTCCTCGAATAATTTGGCATCGGCAAGTGTCGGGGTCGACGCGCCACCTCTCGCGCTCTTTTCGATTCAGAAGACCGCTGAGCCCATCGATGGCACGGATTTCGACTTTCTATTCGATGACGCGACGGCCTTCGTGCTCGATGCCCGTGACTCCTTCGATGGCGATGCCATCGGTGATAGCCAGGAATTCTGGGTCACGCCGGGGGTGCATAGCGTCGAAGAGCAAGTAGCACCGCCAACCTGGCAGCTCGATTCGATCAGCTGCGAGAACTCTGCCCCGTACAACACGGTGCTCGATTTGGCGATCGAGGCGGCGACTTGGGACCATGATCCGACCGCGATCTCCTTTGCCGGCGGTGGGGCTTCGTTGATCGCGGATCCTCAACGAGTCGGCTTGGTCGGCTATTGGCGGATGGAAGAGGCGGACTGGGCCGGCGCTTTGCCTGTGCTCGATGGCAGCGGTTTGGCTCATCATGGAGCGCTTTCCCCGGCGCCGGATTCTCCCGCCATGGCGGCTGGCGCGGTGGCCGGAGGCGGTAGCTTCAACCTCTCCTATATCGAGATCGGCCAGCCATCGCCGCTCGATTTCTCCCCGGCCACGGACGCCTTCACAGCCGGACTTTGGTTCAACACCACCACCGATGGCGCGCTTCTCGGCAAGGCCGTCAGTTCATTGGCCCAGCGGCAGTATTACCTCTTCGTCTATCAAGGCCGCCTATGGGCCAATATCGGCGGCGCGCAAAATGGTGGGGCGCAGCAAGTGGCGGATGGTCAATGGCACCATGCCATGGTGGTCAATGCCGATATTGGCGGCAGCATGGCCTATACGCTCTATCTAGACGGCCAGCCCGTCGGCACGTGGGCTTCCGGCAGCGCTACTAACGGTGCTGACCTGCTTTTCGGTGCTCGCCGCGACAGCGGCAATACCGGCGCCGCTTTCCACCTCGATGGGTCTCTCGATGAGGTGGCGATTTGGCATCGCGCCCTGGGCGCCGCGGATGTCGCAGATCTCTACGCAGCAGGTGCTGGGCGGGTGATCAGCGCCGACTTCCCCACCGATCGCCCGAGCCTGACTTTGAAAGCCTCAGCCGAGTCCCAAGCCATCGCCTGGCAGGGCATCGCGGCCGCCACCGGCGCGGCCCATGGTGGCCATCTACTCTTCCAGGTGGCAACCGCCGCGGATCAATGGCTTTTCTGGGACGGTAACGCCTTCTCGAACGCCCTCTCCGCCGCTGACGCGAATGACGCCGCGACCTTGAATCAGCTCTTGCCGCAGCTGCCCTTGACGCCGCCGGCTGAGATCTGGCTGCGCGTCTTCTTCGACTCCGACGGTACCCAGCCCGTGGTTCTCGACGGTCTGCGCCTCGCCCTGACTCTCGATGCACCGCCCGTTGCCAGCCTCGAAGGCGAGCGGGCGACCGTCGATCTCCGACTCGGACAACCCGTGTCCTGCGTCTTCCATAATGTCGTGCCGATGATCGAGGACTCACTGAGCTTGCGAATCGAGGCACCGCCGTCTGACGGCAGCGATATTTTCTTCTCGGCTCCGGGGCTCGGCGATTTCTGGCTCGACGATGCTCAGCCGGATGACGGCGATGCCGTGCCGACCAGTCAGACGATCGACAATCCACTGCCGGGCCAATATGCCATCACGCCTTTCGCACCTGCTGGCTGGCGCTTTGACGACGCTGATTGCAGGGTCGATTCTGAGGGCATCCCTTTCACCTTCATCGCCGACTACGACACCGCGGCAGGTCATCAATTCGACGATTCCAGGATCGAGGTCGCCTCCGGAGCTCGCCTGCGCGACACTCTCCAAGGTTTGGTCGGCTATTGGAGCTTCAATGGCGCCGAGGATTGGTCAGACTCCTCCGGCAGCGGCCACGACGGCCAGCCAGTCGGCAATATCAGCAGCGTCAACGATGAGCATGCCGCCTTCAGCGGTGGCTACCTGTCGATGGGCCAACCGGCCGAGCTCGATTTCGACCCGGCTACTGAGGCCTTTACGATTTCCCTGTGGTTCCGCGCCGAGGGCGACGGCGCCCTCTTGGCCAAGGCCGTGAGCACGCTCAGCCAGCGACAGTACTACCTCTTCACCTGGCAGGGACGCCTATGGGCCAACGTCGGCGGGGTGCAAAACGGCTCGACGACCGGCAACCTCTACGATGGTGCCTGGCACCATGCCGCGCTCATCAACTCCGATGATGGCGGCTCGATGCGCCACGCTCTCTACCTCGACGGTCAGCTCGAAGGCCTGTGGCTGTCGGGAAGCGCGACCAATGGCGCCGACGTCTTGATCGGTGCCCGGCGCAATAGCGGCAATACGGGATCTGGATTCCCGCTGAGGGGCGAGATCGACGAGGTGCGCATTTATCATCGAGACCTCGGAGATAGCGAGGTCGCAGACCTCTACAATCTCGGTCATGACTTCGTGCCGCAGCCACGCTTTGATTCCAGCGGCCCGTCGGTGATCGCTCCGCCTCTGGGCCAAGGCGGGCTCATGACTGCTCTTTCTTTCACCGCCCAAAGCGCAGCCGGCTCGACGGGAACAATCGGCTTCCAGCTTTCGAATGACGGTATCCACTGGCAATTCTGGAATGGTCTGGCATGGAGCGCCGCGGGTCCCGGAGACCACAACGACGCCACCGTCGTCGACCAGAATATCGGCGCTTTCACGGCGCCTGCCGGTTGGATTTGGGTCCGAGCTTTTCTGCTTTCCGACGGTACCCAGGCGATCGGCCTCGAAGGCATCGAAATCGGCGGTCGCGACGGCGTTGACCTGCCAACCTCGCTGGATCCTTCCGGCCAAACGCTATGGCTACGCTGGGAGCTGGGCCGCCAAGCCACCTGCACATTCCGCTTCAGCGAGGATAACGAAGGTGCGCTCAGCGACGTCGGCATCGAAGTCGATACCGAACCCGCCGATGGCACCAACGTGGCCATCACCGCTTGGACTGGTGATGGCCTGATTCTCGATGACGCGGTGCCAGACGATGGTGACGCCTTCCCGGATCAGCTGCTGATCAGCGCCGATGGCTATCCTGACGAGAAGATTCTCAGCATCTCCGATGCCGGTGGGCTGAGGCCTCTGGCCTTCGAGTGCGGTGGCCGCGAGCACTATTCCAGCCCGACGGAGGTGCGATTCCGGATCGACTGGCAAGATTTCATCGCCTGCCAAGCCCGCCTGGCCGCGGGCCCGAATACCGATCTCGAGAAACTCCAGGGGCCTATTTTCGGCATGGCCGTGGACGCCGCCGGTTCGAGAGTCGCCTGGACCGAAGGTGCCGGCAATCCAGGCGACGTCGGCTACCTCAATCTGCTCGACAACGGTGTTCTCCGTGAGCTGGCATCGGGGATCGACTTCGCGCCGCAATCGCTGTCGATGTCCGCCGATGGTCGCTACCTGGCTTTCCAGGTCGACGCCGATCTGACTGGCGCCAACCCCGACGGCCAAGGCGAGGTCTTCCGCATGGATCTCACCGACGAAAGCGTGCTCCAGGTCACTGACACACCTGCGGACTTTTGCGGCTATTACTCGACGTCGATCAACGATGCCGGCGACCTCGCTTTCAGCACGGATTGCCCGAGCTTCAACGGTCAAGAGCACAATCCGACTCACACTGTTGTGGTGGGTTTGTGGCGCCCCGAGGCTGGGCCCACAGGCCCGGTGCAGGTGACTCCTTTTGGTAGCTGCTACTCCTTCCAAGCCCGGCTGCCTCGTTCCGGAACCGACGCCACCCTCGTCTTCAGCTCGACTTGTGATCCGGTCGGCGGCAATCCGGGTCCGGATGACACCCAGCTCTTTCTCTGGGCCTACGACGATCAACAAGTCCCCTTCCGGCAGATCACCCGCTCAGCTGTCCATGGCTCGCACTTGCTCACAGAATTCTCGATCTCGGACGACGGGCGCTATGTCGCCTATGGCACCAACCAAGATCCGGCGACCGCGAGCTCGGCGATCTATCCTCGGCTGGTGCGCCACGATCTACAAAGCGGTGAGCATCGGGTCATCGACAGCTTCACTGCCGATGACCAGATCTATTTCCCGGTGATGAGCGCCGACGGCGAGCAGGTCTTGGCGATCGTCGAGCGCCAGGTCTTGCCACCGACGGCTGATCCGGCGCCGGTTCTGAGTTGGGATTTGAGCCTCGAAGACCCGCCAGCCCGCTGGCGTACGGCGATCGACGGCGGCTTGGACCCGGTATCGGTCACACTCGATGACGCGACCGGTAGAATTCGCCTCTTCTTCGAGTCGAGCTCGAATTACCAAGGCTTGAACCCAAGCGGTAGCGAAGCCCTATGGTCTCTACTTCTCCAGCCCTGAGAAAAAAC
>JAOBYG010779913.1:0-13982 GCA_025403545.1 Epizoanthus stellaris | reverse complement strand
ACTACTGATTAACAACCCCATCCATATTACTGATTGTGCTCATGCATACAGGCTATTAGCGATTGTACAAATGGCTTAACTACAGATTAACAACCCCATCCATATTACTGATTGTGCTCATGCATACAGGCTATTAGCGATTTTACAAATGGCTTAACTACAGATTAACAACCCCATCCATATAACAAATTAAAAAACAATACCATTAATATTATTATTATAGCATTCCAAAATTATAGTTAATTAGTTACCTAGCCTGGAATGCGAACAGGCTCATTCATTTGTTCGAGAAATGGGGAAAAGAGAGAAAGAAAAAGGGGTGGGGCGAAAATGAGCCTGAAAATGAGTGCAAATGAGCCTGTTCGCAGGCTATTAGTTACCTAGAATCCTTTACTTACGGTGCGAACTCTGGAGGGGCTTCTTCTAGATCTTTGAATGACTGCGATTCAACTTCGATGATCTCTTCGGTCACTTGCTGAGCCATTTCAGATTAATTTGGAAAGTATTTGTTGTAAAACTATGGAGTTTTGTCAAGGATTCGATATGGCTATTGAGTAGGAAAAAACAAGAAATCAATAAGACAAAAGGAATGTATTTTACCCATCTCTCTCAGGAGGAGGGTTTATCCATGCGACCCCCCCCCCTGAACGTTTTGATCTGCAGCTTTTGTGCTTCGGAAATGATGCAAAAGCCTTCATATACCAGTCTTTGGGCCAAATGCAGATGTTTCTGTGCAAAATTGTTTAAAATCGGATCAACTTTGTAAAAGATGGGGGGTAGGGTACTCACAACAATCAGAAGTTTCTTCGGGGTCGAAAACTCGATATTAATTAAACACCTGAACTGAACAGGTTTTATAAAAATTTCATAGTAGTACCTAAACCACAACAAAGTTTGGATCGGTTCTGAATAATTCTGTGCTTCTGATAGCAGTGTTAAGTTTTTCACTTTTTTATTACCTTGAGTGACCTTGGGCACAAATGGTATAATTGTACTAATGCATTCATAATTAAAGTTAATTATTTTATTGATTAATGATCATCACCAAGTCTTCCATATACATACAAAGTTTCATGTCAATTGAACGTAAATTGGCGGAATTATGGATGGGGTCGCATCGACCCCCTCCCCCTCTCCTGAGAGGGAAGGGGGTGAAAATACCACCTGAGAGAGAATCGAAGGTGAAACATTTTAGAAACCTGGGGTCTTAACCCTTTGACGTCCGCGTCTATAAATATCGTTCGAATAAGAACGATGAATTTGTACCGCTCGGCTATAATATTTATTTTGTGTAAAAGATAACTATTTAAATGCTAATATCCCCCTACCCCCCTTCTTCAATGTTGGGATGTTCATTTTTCATTGGGATAAATTAAGCAAACTACAGCCAACATTGTAGTGGGGGGGGGGGTAGGTAAGTTGTCACTTCCGTTACTAAAAGCTGCTATCTTTAAAACGCTATAACTCTTTTATTTTACGGTTGTTTTGCACAATGTTTGTTTTATAGGATGATTTATAAGCTATATTTAATTGTTTCTTTCTAAAAGAACTGCCCAGCTATTTTTCTTTTGGCCATAAAACCACAAATCCCTGTTATATGTTTGAAAAAAACATGGAGTTCTAAAGACAAACCTAATTATATAGGTTAATAATTAACACAAAAGCAATTAATTCGAACTTTATCGGAAAAGTAAGTTTCAGACGATTTTCTTGATGTGTGGCTTTGTTTGAATAAAATATATTGTTTGTCCTGTTTTTTCGTTTCTATCAACAGTGTTTTTTCAGTAACAAATAAACGCAGATGTCAAAGGGTTAATAGCCGACTTCTGTTCTTGTTTTAGTACGATATCAAATCCAACCTTATGATATTTTGGCCACTACCTGCAATCTCAAAACGGTTACAATACTGAAACCTGCTTGCTTTTCTCCTCAAATTCCATCTTTAAAATTAGCCAAACCACATATCCCAAAAGACTGTATTTTGTGGAACCCCAGTTCTTTTTTTAATATTTGAAATGGATGACAATCATCAAGTTTGTGATTAAAAATGGCCTCCAGGGAAGGTGGTTGAAACTGCCAAGATTCCCATGGCAACTTAATCTCTGTTCCCACCTTAAATTTCCCACTTGCATCTGTAAACTTGCTCAAAAACCTTTTCCTGGGCTTATTTTGAGAGTTTACGAACACATGGCAAGTGTTGCATAAATGTTGAAACATTTGTTAAGTTTTATTTTCAAATAGTTAATAGTTGTAGTCTAAACTTTGTTTTATAAATAACCTCAAAGTAGTTGAACAGAAATACAACAAATGAAATATTTCTTATAGCTATAATTTATACCAACAATTTCTTGAAACAACTATGACCTTTAGTCTTTACAAACTAGGCCAATATGAACTCACTTATTGACAAAGCACATTTATAAGAAACCCATAGACAGTATATTATATTATAACATGTAAATTTCCTCACTGAAAATGTACAATCAACTTTCATGAACTGCTGATTCAGTGATTGTATTAAAGTATTAAGAGTTATGTATTCTGCATGAAGTTATTTTTAACAGTTTCTCAGACACTGGACCGAAAGTTCATGAATTACTGAATCGCAATATAATATTGTTTATAAATGTCTGAAATGTTTTAAGTTCAAAAATGGATAAATTCCACAAGTTATTCTAGTAACAGACGTAGAACTTATAGAAAGACAAGGATTTTTCTTAATGAATGAAACATACAATACAAACAATAATGAATACCACGTAAAAGAACAGCGGAACAATGCACGAAGCAAACTGAAACTTCCATGTTATTTATCGAAAATGTGTTTGCTCAGTCTGTCAACGGGACAAACATAAGCCGAATAAATGCTTTTGGAATGAACCTGATGCAAAAGTGGAAGTAGAGTTTTTCGAAAATGGAATATGGCCTTCGTGTTTCGTTTGTTCTTTCAAATTCCTATACATATGGCCGCCAAAAGGAACTCTAAAGTCTAGTTTTACAGTACTCAAAGCGTATCAATGAGACCGAAATTCGACAATTTTTCCTTGACAGCCACGTAATCCCCACCAAAATATTCTTTGAACACGTTTTTTCTAGGATAATTTTGGCGCGCGAACCTTGAATCAACAACATAACACGCGTGGTGTTGAATTTCACTGTTTTTTGCTCTATATATCTTCACGCTTATCGTGAAGCCAAAGTATGTCGGATTCCTCTGCTAATACATACCTGTGCTCCCAGTACTCTCGACCGAGTGTTTTCGTTTTGCTGCTCCAGCGTGGTTTTGTGGTATTCCCAGTAACCCACTGATGGAGTAAGAACCCTGAGCACTTCTTGGCAAATTGGCATGAGGGCCAAGCATATGACCCGCATGGTGTGGTTGCGCTTGTTCTGCCTTTAACACAACGCCATTCATTTCTGTGGGACTGCTTTCCGACTTTGGACAAACTTTGTCTGTGCTGTTGATTCTGTTCCGTACAATTCTGTTAATAGAGCTCACACTTGGGACATTGTCAGGAGAACAGCAGCCTTCACTTAGGAGACGATCCCTTATCTCCCACGCAAACATGGTCGGGTTTTGCCGTTTGTAGTCTGAAATTTTATGTACAACGGGGCCTGTTGCAACTTTGGGCTTGCTTCCGCCAATAACACCGGGTCGAATGGAGCCTGTCTCATAGAACCTGCACAGGATCTTGCTAACGCAGCCATGTGAGACCCGCAGCTGTCTGGATATATCGCATGGACGAACTCCGCTCTGCGCCAAGTCTACAATTCGCTGCCGAACGACATCGGGAAGAGGCCTTCCATTTACAAACACTCCACCAAGTTGGTTGACTCCGCCATGGCCTGCAAGACAGAGGTCCTCTTGTGAGCTTTCTGCAGGATATTGTTTTACAATGTTCGAAGTGAACTCACCCTCACCTTTCCCGGCATTTGGATGTGCCACGAGAGTAACTGTGTTGCGCTCGACCGACGTTGTATTTGATTTTGATCCAGAAACCAGTCAGGCGGTGCAGAATGCAGTCAGGCGTTACTAAACACTCTCTGTCACCCTGCAGAAAACGAAAACCTGTGAAAATCAAATAACGACAACAAATACTATCAGATTTCAGCAGCAAACCATTGAAGCATAACACCATAAAGTCCCAAACCTGGAAGGAAACACTGCAAAACTCGCACACCCTTCCTCCACCTCGTGGTTTTACTCTTGCTCTTGCTAATAAATGCAAGGGCTACCTTCTCAGCTTTCGAGTTTTCAGTGATTGACAGGAAAATAACTTCACCGTGCTGATTGGCTCGGAAACTATTTCAGTGTTAGACGTGTGCCGTATTTGGCAGAAGAGAACAATGGCCCGGGTCCTTAAGCTGTCATTCAAATGCAGTTAATAAAACCATTATCACCCCACCGCAGTGAAATACTCTGGGAATTCTTTTGCATTGTAATCGTTCATTATTTAAGGTACCATACAAACGCCAAAAACAAACTGCATCCGGTTGGACAAAATACGCTATTTACTGTTTAAGGGCAGTTCCCCAATGGCAATGACAAAACGTGTTGAGTTTTGAGAAATTGCAAGTGTTTGGCAATTTAGTTGAGTAAGTGTTAACAAAAAGACAAACAAGTTGATGTTTTCAGGTATAATTTTGGCAGGAAAAAGCTTATAATTTTCAAAATTTACATAACTAAGCCCTTGAAGCCTTTGTTCATTTGGCGCGCAAGATACCATAGAAGTTAACGAATGAATAAAAGAGGCTTGAAGTTGTGTATGGATATGGATATCCACCAAACTGTGACTGATTTTTGGTTTAAACTTTACTAGCTGAACTCAATCTACCGTAGCGAGGTACCTTAACTATAGCTATACTTTGCGAATTCAAGCGAATAATCGGCGCGCAATCGAAAATTTCGTAAGTTTCCAAAGAACAATCTAGCTGATTTCCATTCTCAGAAAGTTGCTCAAAATACGTGTGATGGAATGCAAGCCTTTGTGAACCATGGGCATAGCAATAGAGGGATCCTTTGTGAGCGTGGATACAAAGACTGCAGACCGGCTCAATTAACTTTTATTTGAAAACGCCATAACAAAGACTGACTCCTGAAGTCGTCGTAGCAACAGAATTGAAGTCACTTGACATTTTCATTGTTTATGGCTTCCATTAGAGGAAGGGTTGTTGTGCGGCGTCAAAATGAAACAGGAAACGCCATACACCCCACTGAGTCTGACAGTGCGTGTTTGCTTTGTTGGACAATTTATTTTATCTACTTTACTAATTTCATGCTAGAATGCTGCTAACTCGAAGCAAGCTATCCACGAATCAACAACACGCAATAGTGATTCCAAAATCAGGGATTAGCGTCCGTGAGCTGGAAATGAACATGCGGATTAGAAAGTTTTCTATTGCGAATTCTTCGATATTAGCTGTCCACTCGGCTGCCCGCAGGCAAGTTGAAGACCTCTGACTTGTTGTTCAAGTACTTATATGAGCGTTGATTAGTCGTCAATAATCTCGCTAAGAGACCAGCGGGGCGTGAGGAGGCTAAACACCTTTTAATAAGATGAAGTGTTAATGGCACTCAAAGAGTCAGGAATACCGGCGCGCTGCACTTTGTCGAACGTTTGTAAAACATCCTTCTAATTCTCTTAGAATTTCGTTCCATTTCTTCAGAAAAGCCCTTGTGACCTTGGCGTTGTTTATCTTGCTAAAGACACGAACTATCGAATATCTCAGCCAATGAAAGTGAACGCGGAACTCATTGCGATTTCGACATCTCTGAGTGAGACGGGGAGGAGCCAGTCGTATAATAGTATATGAGCCTTTGATAAGGATTCGAAACAAGTTTGGAAAGAAATCAAGTTCACGATATCTGCCTTACTATCCATAAGGATTGTTCTGGCGGCAAAAAAATGTATCGTAACTCAAGGGTCCTTGTGTTTACCCTAACCTTTTCCGACTACTGTCATTTTCAAGGACTAAGGTGTCAAAACTCAATCAATCAGTTAAAAAAGTGACTTGCATAATGATGGACAAAATGTTTTCAGTGTCAATTTTTTTCTTTTTCGGATACCGTTGTCTTGATATTTGTGCACTATTTGACGTGAGTCCAAGAGAAATGACTTAAAATTCACCAGCCACAAATTATTGTACTTAAAGCATGTACCCCACGTGCGTGTCAGAAATCAGGTACATTCGGCTACAAGTTCTGACTGTTGGTTTACCAGCACTTGAACCCGCTTCAACAAGCACAACCACGAGCAAATTACTTACCCACAATCTTGGATTTTGATACGTTAAATGGATCACTGAATTTCCACTGATCAACAGACAGCAAGTTAAGATCACCCGAAGGGTCAGCAAAAGATCAATTAATGAATTAATAAACGGTCGATTGAAAACACTGGATCGGCCAAGTTGTGCGTCACCCGTACGAACCCATTCTTTAGAAGTGATAGCATTCTTGCACTCACGCAGTCTATGAACAATAAAGATTGCCACAGGCAAAATTCTCCTATTTTATTCAGGTTTAGTTTATTTAAAAAAGAGTTAAACAAGACATGATAAAGAAAGTTGGATTCTAAGGAAAACATTCTTTTCAAAAATAACAAAATAAATCATGTGATAGTGTCTCTTGGTTCGCTTGAAAATTTGGCATTCAAAGGCCAAAATTCTGACAAAAACTGAAGTGGTTACAGAATTGAGATATACTGTTCATTATGGCGGCTTTTACTGGCATTTATGATTCTCTTGGCGTGATAAAGTCAGTGACAGATGTTGATTTTTGCATGCCTGAGAGAACGATGTTTGTAGCTCATAACGGTTTCCTAGAAGGACAAGTCCTATTAACTAGAAGCATATATATATATAGCATAGATATGGGCACATACGAACGAGTAGCAAAATGCGAACAACGAAATATCTATTGTTTGACTGCTTTGCGAACGATAGATGGTTTATTATATCCAGACTCAAGAATATGGTGTTGATCTCACATTCCATGGCAACACGAAACTATAAAGGTACAAAAGTGCAATTGTTTTGGGTTTTGCGATTTGTTGACGAAAGGATAGAACAAAGGCAGTAAGTAGTTGCAAAAACTTTTCGTTAGAACTTTTTGCAATGGAGTTTGGTGTCTTTGGATAAAGATGTTCTTTGTACAATTCTCGTTTTCGTCGCCGGTACAATCACTGATATTATTAATAATAATCGTAATAAGCAATTCCTACATTCTACTCGCGTAATTAAATTGTTATCGTGTTTCTGTTTAGAAATAAACAGTAGTTGTGAATAAACAAGAAGGCAGAATCACATGCCAAATCTCTGCATCTTGTTAGGCGAATTTACAAAGTACTTATCACATCCTAATAGCAGCATAATTGGCTGAAAAGTGGCTGAAATAAAAGGATATAATTTCTTTGCAAACTTTGGAAGTGTAACTGAGTTGCTGTGTATATGGTAATTTTGGTGTTTAATTCTTCTATGAAGTAGTATAAGAAAATTTAGCCATTGAAGCGAAAATGGTAAAAAAAGAATATAAAAAATACAAAGTGAGTGCTCCAGTGAACTTTGCAGATATGATAGCTTGAAATATTTTTTTGGATACAAGTATTCTCAATTTGGAGAAGATAAATATAACGGTTAGTATTTCAAGCATAACTGTTACTCTTGGCAAACAACACAACAAATATCAAACTTGGCTTGTGTTTATTCGTTCGAGTGGTAAAACAACGTAAAATGTTATTCAAGGAATCCATTATAAGAGTTCATGAAAATCAAGGTGTTTCTTGAGAAACGAAAGGCAGTATTTAAAAACCACACTCTTTGTCCGATCTTGTGCATGTGCCATCAGTATTTCAAAACTATCTGTACACTCAAGCCTAACTGAAAAGCCGGCATATCGATGGACAAACCAATATAGGTTCAAGTTGAGCCCTCTTGTATACGCCCACGATAGGCGGAAATTACACAGCACAGCTAATAGATTCTGATATCAGGATACCAAAGCCATCATGTGCGCACGACATAAACGATTAATTGAAATTATGAAAATTCCTTTGCAATTCCACTTTCTATATTCATATCGCCTGAAGAAATTTCTATTTCAGTTGTCATATTCCCTGCTCATTGCACATTTTCTGCTCGTTTCCCTTCCACATAAAATGAAGGGCATTTAAGTTCTCTGTTTGGAAGAGAAAGCAGATGGAAGATGATAGAGATGCCTCTTTCGGTGTGCGGAAACTCAAAATGGCATGCTGGTGTTGTAAGGCTTCCACAGAGTTTCTCTGTAAAGGCAGATCGCAAATAAATTTCACCCTTCTCTTCTGGAATCTTAAACTTGAATTCAGTGTACAACGGTTTATAGCTTCAGCGCGTCTATGCAAGATGGAAGTGTGGAGCAACTCCATCAGAACGCACAATCAAAGTTTAGTCACCTGCGCAACAGATTTCTCAGCTCTCTGGGTGGCTGAGATGCGCTGGTGGAACGCATGTGAGTGTCGAGCGATCCTCGTGTGTGTATTTACGATATTCTCATGCTAGAATGGTCAGAGATTAAGCACCGGATCTTCGTTTATTTGTGGACAAACGTATGCACTGGTGTGTGGCTTTGCTCTTATACTAGCGGAGCAAGTGGATGAAGCGTGCGGCAAACAAGACTACCATGAAGATACCTCTAGACCGTGACTTCTAGCCAAAAGAACTACGGAAGCATTAAACTGTTAAACTACTGCATCATATCTAGTTGAGCAATTGCATTAGTTAAACAGCCCTGCTTATTGCGTGTATGCTACGCGTAGAAACCATGAAATGTTCCGTGACAGCGCGAGCTAGTCGGAGGGAACGGTACATGTAGTTTAAGGTAGTCTTAAAGGCCCCAGTAAAAGAGGATTAAATGAGGATTAAATGAGTTAACTCTAGCAACCTTTTAGCTCTGAACGCAAGAATAATCGAATATAACCAATGCAGCATAGACGTGCTTCCAAAAGACTTTCCTTTGGCTTTGGACAGTAGCTTAGTTTCTAATCGAATTAGAGTTGAGTCTTTAGTAGCTGTTTGCGCTTTTCTCTCACAGACCAATGCTTCTGGTCTCGAGACTTTGTGTGGTGCGATTCGAGCCATTGAACCATGAACAAAATACAAATTTTGTGCTATGAGGTCTGTCAGATCTGTCGCGCTCTGCTGCGAGTTTCTCATTCATTGGAAAAGATGTTCGACTCAACGAGGAATCAATGGATATCCGCTACGATATGGCTTGTAGATTTACGTTAAACAGTTGGTTGACTCGGCTGCGATCTGTAGTGTCTGGAGATGTTATCCACCCAAAGAATGACTGACCGCTCTCGGGGTTTCTTAGCAAGAATAGACGACGCTTTTGCAGTTCGAGCACATAGAAACCAGCACTAGCAATATTTCATATTTCAAACTAGAAGAAAGGAAATGCAACAGATTCTTGTCTAGATCTAACTGCCTACTGCTGGATATGCAAATAAAAAGATTATAAAAAATCTCAATATCTGCCCCTAACTCTAAAACTGCCAAAAATTTTCGGCCACCGAAACAAAGTTTAAACTTAAAGAGAGCACAACGAACTGACACAGGAGATAAATATATCAACAAACTTCACACACAAACTCAAATCAATATTTACCTTGTATACAGGATCTATACGACCAACCACGGGAACTTGAGCAATCTCGCTAGTGACTTGTGTGTGACGAAGGGAGTGTCAAGTCCAATCCTATAAATAGGGCCCTCATCTTTCCCGGCTATTGTTATGCTGATCAATCGCTTCATTAACTTGTTGGCTAATATACTCCACTAATGTCTTGCCTGGAGCTATTTATTAGACAAGCAGCTTGACACGATAACAGGGAATAAATACCAGTTTGAAGAGCTGGCTTTTGGTCGCTTGGAATATTCTTTTAGGAACTTTTGAGGCCTTTCTGCAAGCTTACGCTTCTTGTGTATCGAGTTAAACTAAGCTACCAGTCCATTTCGTGCAATCCAAGTTGTCTTTTCAATTGCGCGACTCTTGACTTATAATACAACCAGTGTCTTTATTTTAATTCGTATTCAATGCTTTCAAATCTAATTGACTTTTGGTTCACCAAGGTGCAATCAACATTTCGTCAACACTTTGATTTTAGAGACAAAGGGAGCAACATTTCACAAGAGCAAATCTGAAATATATGTTCCTAAAAAAGGATACTGGTTTTCTTAATAGTTGAGAATCCCAAAGTTGTTTCACACACAAAACAAAATTGTTAACCAAAGTGGATTTTGCCTGTAGCTATAGCTGTCGCTATGGCTTTTGAATTCTTGTTTTGTTCCTTAACCTTTTAGCTTTACCTCCCTTGTTCGATTTGCAGCGAGATATAGCGTCTAGTTTTAAAGCAAGATACATGCCCCAAATTTAGAATGTCCTAGTTTACCATGCCACTTGCACTGAAAGACAATATGCTAAAAAAAACCCAGAAACTGTGCAACAGAAAAAAAAATTTCGGAGAATTTGTTGGCTTATAGATAGCTTTAGTTGCAGTTATTATACAGGCTAAGAATACTGGAACGCAATGACAGAAATCTATCCCAATCACAACAAACAAGTACCGCCTATAAATTTAAGTATAATAAAACGAACCAGCTATGATAATTTTCATTCTTTAACTTTGTTCTGGCGTATAATTCCATTCATTTCTTGGTACAATATCTTGTTTATTTTCACTTTAGCAAAGTATAAAATTTAGTGTATCTTTCATAAGGATATTCAAACATTCTGTTTATCTCTCTGAATCTAATAAAATGAAATGCTCGTTGTATAAAATGCACGAATGATATTGGAAAAGATAGACAATGTTACGTAAACATTTTTCGACCTCTTTGACCCAAAACAGTTCCGATATGCAGCCAGTCTATAGCTTATTGTGCTCTTTGAGGTTTTTGCATTACAACGCGTACGTCCTTCGCAGAATTGATGAATGAGAGTCAATTATTAGGCTTTAAGCTGACAGTCACACAGAATGCTCAAATTCGCTGGAGTGAATTTAAATAGTTGTCCGTGACAAAGGAAAGTACCGCGATGAGTTGTAAACCTTACTACGCATGCACGCTTCAGATTCATTTGTTTTGCATGCAATTCATATTTCCGGAATAGATACAAAACCAACATCCACACAACGATTTTTCTTCACGCAATGTCTGCCTTCCATTCGTACAGATCCTGCTACAGAATGTCGAGTGTCTTCCTTCCTGCGCGATTCCATCACTCATAAAGCAAAGTTCCGTTGTACTGAAAACCGCAAAACAGAATCACTACTCTTCTTCCATTGTTCTAGGTGTACAACAATCTTGCTAACTATAATTCCTATTGACTTTGCTCTAAATATACCTTAGGAGGACACTAATAATATAATGCGACACGAGAAGTTAACATAGGAACATACTACACTGTTTTATAATAATAAAGTGCTGCTCAAACTGGCGTGGTTTATATCGAAGGTCTCTCAGTCCTATAATTTATTAGCCTGGGGCGAAGAACAGCCATTGGCATGCAGGATGTTTAAAAGTTTGATATCTCTAACTTCTATTACACGACATATATATATATATTTTAATTAATATCTCATGTCGCTGAACCGAAAAGGGGATCGAAGAAACCAGACCAAAAGAGAAAAAGTTTGGTCACTTCTAATTTTAAAATATGTCACTTTCCGTTATATTTTTTAACTTATCACTTAGTTCTTTTGTGATTAAAGCGCCTGTGTGTCTCTCGCTCCATGCCTACGCGGATCAAAGTCCGGTTCTATTTTGCTAGTTTGTCCTTTCAAATTTAGAAAAATCTGTATGTTTTGATGGGGTCAGGTTCGCCTAGTCTAGGATGCAGGCTTCAGTGGGTATACTCATACTGTACTCAGAGAATTTATCTGGTCATAACTCTTTTTACAATCTTTTTAATTTGTTTATGTTTATAATTGTTTCTTCGCTTGACGGAACAATATATTTAAAACTAGTTATCAGCTGATTAGACAAGGCGGCCCTGAGTTCACTGAAGAGGGACAAGAAGTGAAGAACACATGTACAATTTAAAATGAAATTTGGCCCGTCTCAGTATATTAATATTGCATGATAAAGCTATTATACTAAACAACGACAAAATGTCATACGAATTACGAAGTACCTTTACATGTACGCGTAGTTTGTAAGAACGTGAACGCCCATTGCATTTTAAAAAACGTTGGTAGTGACAGGCCGCTATATACATCTGTAATGCGCACATGAGTACCGGCCTGTTTACAAAATCCACCGTCCAAACTAGTGTAGCCATATAAGTTTCAAGCTGTATCAGGGACGACGCCAGTAGGTTCATGTGCGAAGTCCGTAGGGCTGATCTGTAGGGGGACTACGGGATTTATTCTCCCAGAAAATGTCAACTGATTCTAAACTCTCTGAGATACGTTTTCCAGCGAATTAAGCAGAGTTCTCGACTTTCTGGAGTTGGACTTTAATTTTGTGCAAAGTAAAATATATTATATAGTTTCAACTGTAAATGGCATTTCCTGGGACGGAAATTAAAAGAGAGTTCGCACGCACCCCGGAACCTTAGCCCCCCTTCCCCCATGTTTACCTCGCCCATGTATAAGTATATGTATATGTATATGTTCCAACATACATGTCCACGATATTGATTTCAGTCGTACGCTTAGTTTTAAAGAATCGGCCGTAACTCAAAGAGAACCACAAATGTAGAATCTTATTTGGACCAGTTTTCCGGCACCACTTGCGGGCACATTGCCATACCGTCGAGTTCATAGGCAATCGTCCATAAAGCCAGCATAAGAGACACTAAAGCTGCTATACAGTGTTCAAATTAGCAGTCATCAGAACAATGTTGTTTCTGAATTTTCTTCACAGAGATATTGAAATTTAGAAGGCCATTAACTGGACATTTAAAACGCACGAATGACGCGTTTTGGTTTGGTCTGTTGACTGAATTGCATGATTACGCGTGTAGACGTTGAGAACATGATGCAGACCGTGTCAGTTTACGTGTGTCGTCTAATGCGGTCTAATCCGGCATGCAGCAATGAGCCTTATACTCGCCAGTGTGCAGTGAAGCCTGATTTCCGATATCAGTCACCGGGAACATCATTGATTAAACTTAAAGCTGTTGCAAGAGGAAATAAACGCAGGCAAACTAATATACCGTTCTGTGATTCGAACATTCTTTGGCTCTGAAAGCGAAGGTAAAGAGCGTTCGTGCTATGTCTATCGGAAGAAGGAATGAATACTTTAAAACCTCAAGAAACTAAACACACTGAGCCGGTTCTGGAACATATTTTAGTGTATACAATGTTAAATGTATAAGCCATAACTCATAAGGAGTACAAACTACTCTGAATACCGAGTCGCTTAACCGACAAAAGATCTTCAATTACTTAAATTCTGCCTTCAAATGAATAACAGCCACAGGTGCCAACACGTACTAACATGGGTATATTTTTGTATAAAATATAACATGAAAACTTCCCAAACAAAAACATACTTCCACGTAAGAGAAGTAGAACAACGCAGGTCACGTGGATACTGCTCGTTCCTTATAGATTCATGCCTCGAGTGTACGTTTCCGTTTACAAAACCGAGCATCCTGCACGAACTCTGCTGAACACGTCTTTTAGATGGAATACTTTACTGATAATCAAATTGTTCGTTTGATAAAACTTTCAATAATTTGTATTTGATGCGGGAGTTATAACTGTCACGGATTATACTGAGGTTTCAGTTACTGCTGATATTAAACCATTTGGTTCGTTCTGGGCGACCAACTCGGCCACGTGCCAATGATTTGTCAGTTTGTGGAGTTAAGGTAGGAGTAAAGGGTGCTGGGGTCATTATTCACTTCTCTTTTGTACCTTTACTTTTGCAGAACGAAAATAGCAAGGAAGCCTTTCTATAGTTGTTTTTACCACAGATTCGTAATTTTGAAATAAAAG
>JAOBYG010778802.1:0-13985 GCA_025403545.1 Epizoanthus stellaris | reverse complement strand
AAACTACATACAAGAAGAAAGTACCATTACCACCTAAAATAACCAAAGGGCTAATCGAGTTAGGTGATAAAAATTGACGATTTAAAATAAAAGAAGGTAATTTTAAGAAGTATTTTTCGGGGTCTCTTAATATTACTTTTTTTACTTTGCTAAACTTAATAAACATACCTAGGGCAAAAACATATATCCAATCTACTCTGTATAGCAGAATGAAATAGCAAATGAGGATTTGTTGACAATCAGATCTAGCTGTGTAAAGAAATACGGAAAACCGAATTGGGTCACGTTGTGCTCTTTCAATAATAGAAATTGGAATGATGATAGTTGTCACAGAAGCAAGATCTGAATAGTATCACAGGGGTGAAACGGAGGCCGACCACCCGGATGTTGACGTCACTCGTTTCACCCCTGTGAGTATGTTTCGTGTATAAATTCCATAACTCTAAACGAACCCTAAAAGCTGAAAAATGATTTTGATTTTAATTAGTTTTAGGCATACAGGGCTCCTACTTGTAGCAGTTTTATCTAAAACCGAAAGGATTGCCCTGTCTATATTTAAATAAGGTGTCTATCATTTCTTTACAGAAGAATATTAACTTTCCGGCCTTATCTAAACTTCGCTTTTACCACGTTTACGAGAAACGTAGACTTCTAAGGTGATTTCAGCTGCTAAGTAACAGACCTTGAGCTAACAAGAGTTTTCGATATTAATTTAAAGAAAAGTTTCCCATTTGTCTTGAAGTGTTAAGGGTACGATTTTGGAGGTCTAGTGTGGACTTATGCGTCTACTTGGGTTAAAGGAGAAACTTGCTTTTTTTTCTCGGAAAATCGCTAAAGAACATAAATATATAGACATTATACCATAATTATACCATATAAATATTACTGTTATTCCAAGGTCTATGTAGCTTTGTGTTTTAAGATTTGGGAATTGTAGATGTCTGAGAAAAAGAGATTTATTCAAGATTGCGTTCCTGCAATGTTCGATTAGCACAAAGGATCGAACTGAAAGTGTGTTATATAAACTTGAGGAGTTTTAGTTAGAAGTTTGTATCTACTAGCAAGTGCAGACGAAACTATAAAACTAAGTACTCTACTCCTGATTAGAAATATCTAGCACGAGAAGACAAGTGCTATATATAATAAAATATATATATATATACATTTAATTATTATTTAAAGTGCTTGTTCTATAGTCAATTCAAAGACAGTATTTGCAATAACAAAAACTATTTACAATAAGTCTAAGAATAAAAGATAAGTCTAAAAGAGGTTAATATAATATGATTATAATTACAATATTTACATGTAATATGGAAAAAAGTTAAAGATCTAAGATTAGAGGGATTTGGTTACCATGTGGATGGATGGATGGATGGATGGACGGTACCTTTTCATATTTAAACAGGATAGCCCTATCATGCAGTTTTACAGAACAGAACTGCTATCAACAGGGGCCCTATAGTTAAAGTGGATAATCGATATAAAATTTACATAATATACTAAAATTAGCTAATACTACAAAAATGAATTGATAAAAACATCAGGTATTTACTCTGAGACAATACATGACCTACAACTAGCTATAGTTTGGAAACTGTACCAAAGTTTCATCGCCCCGCTGATCGCGAACAAAGAAAGTAGAAAGACGGGGGACAAGGTTGTCGAGCAGGGTTATTCTTACTTTCAGCCAGTGAAATAATTTCCTACTACAAACAAGGTGTGTGTGATAGTGGTAGGATAGGGATCTAATTACAAATCAGTAGTTACAATTCCTAGGAATATGATGATAAAGTGATTATTCATCATGTGTTGATACGCCGGTTGCTCTGAATCAAACGTTTTTGTTTTGTGTCAACGATCAGCTCTTTGTTTTCTATAAAGCTATTTTGGTTGTGCTAAAAGGAAAATTTCAACATGAAATGCTTAATATTCTCAAACTTCCAACGGGTTGAAGTACAGTCAAACTTGTATTAAGTAGCTCTGTGACACCTCAGGACTACTCACACCAGTAAATTATTTCTGTGAAACTTAATTGTCACCCATCCACAAGTTATAGCCCGCAATGGCTTATCTTCATTAGTGTTCTATTTCTTCTTAGGTTTTTTCTTTCTTTCAGTGTTCTTTCTCTCTTTTCCCTTCTTCAATGTCATTTGGTCACCAAAAAAGAAATGTTTTCTTCTCTTGTTCTATATCTAGAAATTTTCATTTTGTTTTATCCAGCAACTGATTCTGAGATGTATAAGAAATCTATCTTCATGTTTTGCCGGTTTTAATAATGGTGGCAAATGAAGCACTTATCGTCACTAAATACAAAGATATTGTTTGGTCACCAATCTAAATTGTTAACTGATATCGTTTGTAAATTAAATCCCTCGGGTTTTTTTAATCCCTGGCAAGCTTGGCAAGGCGATGTTCCAAGTGCCTCTAATTTTATGGTCCGATGTATGTCCTCAATTCTTGGCTTGTCTAGGTATGTCCTCAAACTGGGTTGGCTTTTTGCCACACAAATTTGCAACAAAAATAAATCTGTCGGTAATAATGGGGGAACAAACTGACTTGAAGTACCAGTTAAACGCTTTCTTGCTGATGTATGTCCATAAAAAAATTACTTAACCGCTCTTCAATCTGATACTAAACAGGATCAAAAACAGAAGTTTCCACTGATTTTCATGAGAAAATTATATCAAATCATAAATTATTTGGATTTAAGTACCGATTTAATGAAGCTAGTAAGGAAGCTGTTGCGTGTTAGAGACCCACAAATATAACAAAGATGTTGGTTTCTCAAGAATTCTCAGCTCTGGAAAGCAATAAGAAAGCCTGTACGTCGGCAAATGTTGATAATTGTTAAGATAAGACTTACGTATTGAAAAGAAGCAATTTGATTTATATTTTTAAAAATAACTCTAAAATATGGACGTCATACCTTTTGTGTTGGTCGCTCCGTTCTCTGGTTCTTTCAAGTTTCCAAATAATCTGATAGTTCTATGTAAGTGCACCACTAAAGAGATTGGATAACGAGCAGGCACACTTACCGACAGGTGTTGGTATTTATTAATTATAACACGTTTATGATCTTTTTATTGCAATTCGTAATTAAGACTACATACCTGTTCCGTGATCACGCTAGTTGAACCGTTTTATTGATCATCAATTAACAACATGCATTCGCTTTATCCTGGTTTAAAACTAATTTGTACAAAGAAATACTCCCTTTTCCATGTCACAACTTTTATTTTATATACGTTAACCCCAAATGTACAGTTTAAGAAGGTGTGAAAATGATAAATCTATGAAATGTTATAAAGCAGGTTGTTCTAATAAAATCCACTCACACAGAATTTGTTTGCCGCTAGAATTAACCTGCCAATCGCCTGACTAACCTGTGGCCCCCCTTAAGTCGGTTTTGCTGACCAGAGAGTTGTTCATTTCAAGGAATAGTTACTGGTAGTATAGTGTGAGAGCACTAAAATGGGAATTCGTGAGTTCGATAAGATCAACTAATCTTGACGGTATTGCGCTTTTGTTAAATAATTATTTATTGAATGTAGTTAAATAATTCTGGATATAATCAACTCTTTCTCTTTTAAAGAAGTAGTTGAAGTAAAGGCGTTACCCACGATCAAGTTCAGAAAGTACCTGTTGAACGCAGTCTGTGTGTTAACAAAATTACCACAATGAATTTAAGTTGATCTTACTTTCTGCTAAAAAAATTAACTTTTTCTTTCAGTATTCCAAGAACCTCCGTGTTGATAGTTTTTAGTTGTGATGTTCATTCTTGCACCAGAAGTCTAGCGGTGAGAAAATGGTCTATCTTTGAAACTTTTGAAAAAATAAATGTTTTCAATTTTAATTCATTTTAATACGCATCTAATTACGACCCTGTTAATCATAAAATGAACCGTGCATCGTCAGGAGGTCAGATTTGCTGACCCGAAAATTTAATTTTCAGTTTTTAAAACGAATAGATCCAAAGTGTAATTAAACAAGAAAACATTGGTTTGCTTTGATCTAGCATTAGCTCACTGAGCAATTCTTAATGCTTTAAAATAGTTTTCTCTCACTAGGAAGCAGAAACAAGTTTATGTATTATATTATATTATATTATGTTATGCTTTTGTCAGCAGAATGAGATGCCCTATCGGAAGATGTTTATGAATTTAACCAGATTTGGGCCATGAAATAAAGACCTTAAGCCATTAGTAGTCGAATATACTTTGAATCTTCATGTTGGCATCATTTGTACCTTCAAGTTTAGAAGTAAATCACGATGTAAGTCCAAACATGGGAAAATTCAAAATATGTTCGTCCGTTAAAACGAAACGACATGTATGTATTATTCATTTGTCACGCAATAACATCTGTTGCCTCAACTAGTACTAGAAAATGAGATCGTTTAATTCTAACATTAGTTCGTTTTTAATGCTTTCTCATCTTCGATCGAGCACTGGTTTTATTTAGAAAAACCAACAGAATGAGACGACATCCCGTTGTTCAGGTAAGTTCAATGGCGTCACGAAAAAGTCACGAATTACTTACCAGAAGCGGTCTTTCGATCAAATTCATAATTAATGAACACTTCAAGGAAGTTCGTTCAATCATGGACTTACTTTGGCATTTTCCGCTGGTATTAACTGGGCACTTTTATTTTTATACATATAAACAATTGTAAACTGACTAAAACGTACGGAAATTAACAAGTCGCGCGATTAGAATCTACATGTCACGCGATTAATTAAGTTCTTACCAATCTCGTAACCGACCTGTTGACCTCGTAGGTTGACTTTGATGACCCAGAAATGTTTTATTCGGTCAATAAGATTGACGCTTTAAAACATAACTACGGGAAAGCACTCACATCCATTTATCATAGGTTCATTGCAGGATTTATACCCTGAAAATTTGAAAGAAGTATTGTAGGTTAGAATTAGAAGGCGAACGCAGAAATGGTTACTTAAAGAAGTGTATCTAAATTATGACAAGTGATTGAATTGAAAAGCCATTTAATCATTTCCGAACAATAATCTAATATCTTCGTTAGGTCAAGTGTGAAGGACATGAAAACAGGTTGACAAGCCTAGCGGTTTGGTGAAAATAGATATATTCTTTAATAATGTCATGCTTTATAAATTATTGATACGAAACTAGACCTGTGACATTTTTCATATTTGGACAAAGTGTGCACTTGGTTTAGTAACAGAGTGACGACAATACAAGTAGCTCGGGAGGAGAGAGGTAAGAATTGATCACGAAGGTAAAAATAGGAAGAATATTGGATGTTTAGAAGCGTTTTACCCCTACAAACTAAGTAGCCACTTTAATGATAGATTCCAAGATAACTGCTGAAGTCAGGAAATAGTTAAGCACCTTAGCACACTCAGCTAGTCGTCTGGTTTATAGCAAATCCTCAGCCAATCGTCCTGTTTATAGCAAATTATCGGCCCAAAATGGGGTTTATAGCAAAGTCTCAGACAATAACCGGGTTTATAGCAAATCCTCAGACAATAATCGGGTTTATAGCAAATCCTCAGACAATAATCGGGTTTATAGCAAATCCTCAGACAATAACCAGGTTTATAGCAATCCTCAGACAATAACCGGGTTTATAGCAAATCCTCAGACAATAACCAGGTTTATAGCAATCCTCAGATAATAACCGGGTTTATAGCAAATCCTCTGACAATAACCAGGTTTATAGCAATTCGGATTTAAAGTGTAAGTCATAAAGAGTAAGCATCTCTTTCATTCTCGAAGTAATGTTGGACATAAAGCCGTTTAGCCCTCTCTCGCGGGTGTTATACACTCAAAGTGGTGACTGCACTCAAAATAATGGTAAAAGCTGGGTCAAAAATCGTTTCCACTGAGTTTCAGACCGCACCACTCTCTCGCTATTATGTTATAGAAAAGGCTGATTACGTATTCTAGGATTCACATTATAAATCAGGATAGTGCTGAACAACGAAAAGCAAAACGTAAAGTAATAATAACACATAATAACCAATAATTATATTCAACGCCACTAAAATGCCGAGTTTCATTTCACAAAGCAACTTAAGTTGAAACTTTTGTTTGAAACGTTTTATCAACAGCAAGCGACAATCTACAACTGAAGCAACATGAGGTTATGGCTACTTGTGCTTGTGTTAGTCTCGGCATATTATGCAGGTACAAAATAATGTTTTTGGTGCTTTTTACTGTAGTACAACGGGGAAGAGTGAGAGGGAACTTTTCTTCCTAAAGTGTTAGTTGTAACCTTGTCTGGATTGGTAGCTAGGGTTACACTTAACAACTGTTTTGTGATGCCATTTGGAAGTTATTTGTTGAAATTGTTGCAGGAATTCAAAGAATTCTTTTATTTAAAAATGTAAAATGAACGTACATCAATAAACATTGGTTTTCGAAACCTTCAAGGAGGCGGAACATTTGTACAAGTTTCCCTAAGGAAAACAAGAACTGAAAGAGTTTTATTAAAACTGACTTTAATGAGTTAATATTATTCAAAATTGATTTTATAATTCCATGACTCTGATTCATTCAACTACTTGTGCAAAGATGTATGCAAAATAGCTTTCGTCTGCCTTGGAGTCTATTTGTCATTTCGGTTTTTAAATATAGAAACAAACATTAGAATTATTGAACGGATTCGTCACTTCTCCCTGCATGTCTAGCACCACCCCCTTACTTACCAGGTTTTACACAGGGTTTGAACCTAGAACATATTTAGCACTTGAAGACCACAAATCCGAGCTTTTCGAAGGAAGCAATAGTAATTCCAAAAAATGGTTAGATAAACGGCTAACCTTACCAGATTATAAACCTATTGGCATCACCCGATCACCACCCGATGTTGCATTCCGAACAAGTAGCAATAACTCCATAGTGCACATTGTTTCACGTTAGTCTACAGTGCCCCAATAAAAGCCAACTCAATCACAACTCATAAAGTAATGAAAGTTCCTCTAAATATTTATGCCATGTTATTATGTCCCATAGTTCTCACTACATAACGATTCTTAACAATTGCTCCATCTTCCCGTTAGTCCACAGCTACAAGTACGGTGAAGCCGTGAGTAACTGCCCCAACAAAAGTCAAGGTATGTGCCATAGATAAGTTTAGATTCTAAGAGTGTGCAATATTCCTTTAACGTTTGTTCTTCTGGCTCTAAATCCTTCCCTATGGTTTTATATTCGAGCGCTTTTTTGTGATAATATTTTTCCGTCTTCAGATTTGAGGAGACAGATTTGCCCAGAAGGAAGCAATGCTTACGTACGCCTGAAGACCTACAGTGGAAAATATGTGTTTGCATATGCCACCGACAGCGGCGACAACAGCTACCTGAGAACAAAGTGAGTTAAGTCTAAAACAGCTTTTAAGATATTAAAAATATCAAAATATTTTTATATTTTAATATATTTTTGTATTGATATTAAAATATCAATCACTTTTGTAGTTCAACTTGTTTCATTTCTGTAGTTACACATCAAACCCCAACCTGTCGGCGATTTGCTTCGATAATATATAAAACTTTTCCAGAACCGATTATTGTTGGTGAAACGTTGGCTAATTCCTTGAATGACAAGAACACGATACGGCTTTCATTAGCCGACGCTCTCAGATTCGGTCTTCAGTTGCAACTAATGTTCTGGAATAATAATTAGTTATTTTTAAGCAACCTTCATATGAAATAATATCTTACAAAGAAGAACAGAGTCATTTTTGCAACCACATTCCAAAACCAAGACTGTACTCTATACATACATGTATGCTTTCCTGTGAACGGCCGTCAGTCAGTGCAGTAGTAATAGTTCTCATTCAAGTGGCAGTAACTGATCTGAGTTCTAAGAAACGTTTAAGGAATATTTTAAAATATTTCTTACGTTTCTTCCATCAAAGGCTCAATGAACCCGTTACTAGGGACAGGATGTATTGACCCAATATAGTCGACAGAGATTAACCCAACTTGGACTGGAGTCCACCTAAGATATATTCTAATGCTGCTCCACAACGATAATAGCTAGCACTATGGAACTTTCTTATTTTTCCTAGAATTTGTCTACTGACAACTTGGTATGTTAATCATGGATACTTAGCTAGTCTTACTGCAATAGTAACTGCATTTTAGACTGACACATGTGTCAAAAATATAACTTATTTTTCTAAGAATGTAATTTAATTTGGGGTTTTTCCATAAAATGATAATCAATTAAGGTGAATTTCTGATGTCATTAAAAAAGCCAAGGTGGCGGCCATGAAACATAAAAATGGCGGATTTGTGACGTCACATGACATCATAACCAAATCAACTAATTACCAAAAGATACATTATGGACTAATTGATTAAACTGGCAGTTGGTATGTTGCTTTATAATACGAAATTTAGATAAGGGGTCTCGGTATGATTAGTAGAGTAACCACAGACGTAAAGATTTGATTTTCGCGGGGCATTTAATTTCATGCAAACACAGCGCACATATCATGTACATTTACACAATGTGCAGTTTTCTAAATCAAAATCGCATTGGCTAATAAAACAATATGATCCTGAATTGACCAATGGTGGAGATATTGAAAGTGGTCTGCCTCCTACTGTGTGCGCCACTCGCTGCCGTTTTATTCGTGTCTCTTGATGGCTATGTTGCTTCCAAAACTGACAAGCCAAATTAAAACTTTTCTTTAACTCCCGCTCTCAAATATTTACATCTCTGTAATTAACGTACAATCACAAAGTTTTCTCGTGCAATTGGACTAAATAACCACTCATGAAATTT
The DNA here is from genome assembly GCA_025403545.1 of Epizoanthus stellaris. Classification (NCBI taxonomy): domain Eukaryota; kingdom Metazoa; phylum Cnidaria; class Anthozoa; order Zoantharia; family Epizoanthidae; genus Epizoanthus; species Epizoanthus stellaris. The sequence continues at coordinate 5,213 of JAOBYG010778802.1, read as the reverse complement.
TTAAGCTAAAAACTGTGCTCGCCTTTCACACATACAATTTAGTTTCACCGTACCAAAACCAAAACTAATGAGCAAATTAAGTGAAATTTGCACAATTTTATACTTTATAATTAAATGTGACTTCGAATTCAAAGGATAGGGTGAAATGTTACATGTACTGCACATCCTTTGTTGAATGTCTTTATCTTTTGTCATTCCAGGTGTTGCGGTAAATATGCAAAACCTGTGACTGAACCTGGTGTGCGAACAACCTTCAAGGTTCACTGTGGCTCTTACGGCGGTAGACAGTCAGTCAGGTTTGAGATACTGAGAAAAGCAAATCATCGCGTTGTGGCTTCAGACAACCGACCGTCTGGACACTTTTTCTGGGCTGATAATTATAATCAAATGTGGGCAAATGAGAACTCCAACTCCGGCGCAAAGTCTGCCAACTTTGTCCTTCACCGATGGCGCGGTCCAGTTGTTGGTATTGAGGTTCTGTACACCCGTCGCTGGGTATCTTTCAGTGATGACAGCATGCATGGACGTCTTTTAGTTCGAGGCAGGAACAAGAGAGTGCAGGACCACCCAACTCCTTCAATTTACGACGCATTTACCATCGAAATGGGTATGTTTCATGGTGTCAACTATGTTTTATAAGTAAGGCCGTAGAGCAATGCTTTCGAACTGAATGTATAACACAATGCAATACAATACATCCAATGCAATGCAATCCAGTCCAATTTTAATCCAACATGCACAACGCAACACAACGCAATGCATCACAACATGAGCTTAAGGTTGTGAATAGTCAACGAGGCACAGCCGAGAAGACTATTTCGCATAGAAAACGAAAACCAATAGTTTCTCACAGACTCTATTCCGATCCATCGTACAGGTTTTCTGTGACACATGCAGTCGTTTACTGGAATCTGAAATTCTTCACTGAAAATCCGCCAAAATTTCACATAATCATCATTCTGTTCTATACTTCCAGACATGATTAACTTCAGAATATTCACAAATCCAGTATTCTTTCAGATCACTTATCCGTTCATGATCAGTTCCTCAGTCCTGCCGGCATTTCATGATTGTGGAAGACAAATCATTCAGATATATCACCAAACAAAACAACCAAAAGCGAATGACATTACGCAAAATCGTAAAACAGACAAACAAATTGACCTAATGGTCAGCTAAGAGAGAATAAAATCAATGGATTTTGATAATTCTGTGCACTCATTTTACTTGTGATGTGCACAAATTCAAATATTTCACACGTAACTAGGCACGCAATAGCGTACTGCGTCCTCCTTTCCATCATCTTTTCCTTAATTCGAGAGTGTAAACATAATATAATGCTGGTGGTACTCCCGTGATTATTCTACTTGGTTTTCTTGATCTATGAAACCGTATCTTCGAAGGATCGAAAGAAAAGTATCAATTTCGATAATTTGTGCAATTCTGGCAATGATTGTATATTTAGCAGGACTTGTGATTGATCAGCGGTCTGTCATCGTTGACTATAGGCGATTAGTCAACGAACGTCGTTAATTAGTTAACAGTGATGTTCAATCAAAAGTCAAGGGGTTCGTGGCGGTTCTCCGATTAACTACAGTGGAGTGTAAACTACATGTCCCGTCACACGGGTACTGCTCAGAATCTGATGCTTGAGACTCAAGGAGGCATTCTGGACTAAAGATTCAGATACATAAATATTCAATACCCTCGTACCAAACTAATGCCAAACCAGCCCTAAATTTCATGAATTCTCTATTCAGGAGCTTTCGACAGAATAAAAGCTGCTGTTAATACTTTTCAATGGACAAATTGTCATATCCCACGCCTTAGTTAAAGCTGTGTTTGTTACATTCGTTAGTTCCGAAGGAGTGTGTAGACGTGGTGTTGGTCAGAGACAAGATCCAAGCTGCCCCTAGTGACACATCCCCAAGAGAGTGCGAGCAGAAGCCTGATCGGTGTTACTGGGACACAAGACTTGACAGCGGTGGGCCCAAATGCTACTACAAGACAGGTAATTACTGTGACAACAATATTACAACTAATTCATTGTATTTGCATTTTGTCTTGAATCGCGATGCATATAAGTTTTATGCATCATCACTATTGTTTTTGATAGGCTTTCTGCTTGCCGATTGATTATTACGCAGTTTGGCGGCCAATTTTGCAGATACGATTTACAAGAACTGTTACCATAGCCATAAGGAATAGTTAAAGTTTATTTGCAAGCAAACCATTTTACAAGCGTTTATTAGTGTTTACATTATTCAGCATATTGTCACAGCCTACATGAGGTTTTATACTGTTATTTATTGGAGAAAGAAAACAGTATAAAATGTTACAACCTATTTTGAAGCACTCAGAAGTCAATGTGACAAACATAATTTCCCATCCTGAATTTAATGAGCCCCAAGAAATTCAATTATGCTCGCAAAGCATCTTGGATGCAAATGCATCTTTAGGAGATGAATATTATATCATGAAACTTAATGAGCTAAAGGCAGGCTAGGTAAATGCTAAATGGGAAGCCTCTTAATCAGTAACCATATTGAAAATCATGGAGTGGTCAAGATGACCCTCCCCCTTGCCCACTTATGTTATAAAAAAATGGGTTAGACAACAGAATAAAGACAAATGAAGCAGCAAGAAATACATTTATGTTCGGTATCACGCTTTGCGTATTGTATTCTTCCGACGCCAACCTTTGTTGAAAAAGCTGTATACAAAACAAGGTACGCCATGTTATTGTAACACGATGCAATTCATGACGTCACATTGTCCCAGATGTTGAGGGCTTTGTGAGAGCTATGGAGAGTTGACAACAAAGATCATGCAATGTCCTGATTTGTCACTATCGGTATAATCTTACCTAGAACAACATCTTTGCCTTTATCAAATTTTACAGTTCACTTCAATGTTGTAGACCTATTTTCTAAACTGTAATATAAGTCTAGTATTAACGTTAACTTATCATATTTCCATTACATAGGATCAATGTGTTTCCAACTCGGCTCCCGAGCTGCATGCCCCAAGAGTACCTCCAATGCTGCAGATTGTGAAGCTGCTAACTGCTGTTATGACTACCAAACAAATTCTTGCTACAAGGGCAAATCAATCGACAATTTGTAAAATACGCGAAACGTTCTTGGTATTAAAACTCCACCAATTGACATCAATTATTTCCAACTAGCCTTCATTCTATTACAGTACGTTGTCAGATTAGAATTAATAGCAGTGGCGAAGCCAGGATATTGTAAGGGAGATAGTTAATGGAAGAGCGATTCTCTAGCTGTGCAGGATTGCGTTTTACGGGGGGACCCTAAACACCGGCCCCAGTTTCCAGTGATTAAATTGAGCAGAAAGCTTGATCTTTTGAAGTTGGTTGTTATACCCAATTATTAAATGCATGCCAATGGTTATTGAATTTCCAGCAGTTTGATTGGTTAAGTACTCACTGGTTATCTTACAATTTAATATTCCACTCACACTTGTTGGATAGGAGGTGATAGATAGCCAAAGAGGCGCGTAGCTCCGAGTTCGCTATAATCGTCTCATATCCAACAAGTGTGAGTGGAATAATTGTTTTATTAAATAAAAAGTTAAAATTTACTTTTTTCTATTTTTAATTCTGTATAAACCGAGCGGAATTTATCCTCTCTGGCTATCTATCACTTCATATCCAACGCGCTGTTAACGTTCGTGGAAGGATTCTTACGTAAGATTGATTGTCGCAGTACACTCGAAATGACAAGGAAGGCTCTCCTTTTCCTTCCGCTAGCGACCCCCAGATATAACAAGCGTTCAGATAAAGGCAGAATTTTCCGAACAATATGTATTCAATAAAAGTTGGATGTATTTATGAGCAAAGCAATACACGCTCCCGAGCCACTAGATAATTATATAAAGGCCCATTTGAAACCAAGATGCTCTTAAGGGTGTGTGTTATCGATAGGCTTGTGATTGCTTGCGGGGCGTCTTTCATTACGGCACGTTTAAGCCTGCTTGACACTAGCGACGTAATCGTAATCGCAAGCGTAAGAAATTAAATAACAAAGGAAAAGACAAAGGAACACCTGGTGTACAACGAGATGGAACAAGCCCACACAGCTGTTCCTTTGTCTTGTGCTTTGTTATTTAAATTTCTTACGCTTGCGATTGCGATTACATCGCTAGTGTGAAGCAGGCTTTAGGCTAGACTAGGCGGGAACGGCTATAAGATACTTTGGCTAGATTATGGCTAGAATATGGCTAGGCTAGGGCAGACTATGGTTAGACAAGGCTAGACGATGGCTATAACAAGACTATGTCACTAGATTATGGTTAGAATATGGCTAGGTTAGGCCAGACTATGGTTAGACAAGGCAAGACTATGGCTATAACAAGACTATGTCACTAGATTATGGTTAGAATATGGCTAGGCTAGGGCAAACTATGGTTAGACAAGGCTAGGCGATGGCTATAACAAGACTATGTCACTAGATTATGGCTAGAATATGGCTAGGCTAGGCGAGACTAGAAAAAAGAAAAAAGAAACATTCGGCTGGATTGATGTCACGTGCAGCATGCAGAAGGGAACTGACAATTGACGCGTTCTTGAGGTTTGAACTTGATCATTTGATCGAGTGCAGTTCGTCACGTACAGCTTTTTAATAAGGCAATAAAAAGTTGATCAACTGAAGACCAGGAAAACATTTCAGCTGTTTGTGGTAAGATGACGAGGAAGAACAGTTCGGCGATCATTCACACGCGTACGCGCGAGTAGTCGCGGAAACTCAGAGAAAAAAACCGTTGTGCAGTGTGCGCTTTAGATAACATGGGGAAAAGGGAAGGGGAAAGAGGGACCGAAATTGAATCAGCTGTCGCTAGATCGCTTTCGATCCTGTTCCTTTAACTTTCAGGTACGTTGGCAGTCGCGTGCATCCCACGAAATTTCTAGAACACTTGCCTCACCCGTCTCAGAACATCAAAATCCTTAATCGTGCAGGGTTCCAATCAGGCCGTGGTAACGTTTTTGTTTATCTTTTTTTCTTGTATATAAAGAGTCATAAGATGTCCGAATTTTGAAAACAGAATTTAACGGTTCTCGAAAGATTTAAAAAATATTCGAGTGCGAACTCTTCACCAGGACTGCTCAGATGAAAAGTTAATGTCAATCATAATCATTTTTAATAATTACCCCTTGTTTACATGCCAGCCAATCAGATGAAGTCGCAGAC
>JAOBYG010777691.1:0-13986 GCA_025403545.1 Epizoanthus stellaris | reverse complement strand
GCTGTTGGATGATTTGTAGCTGGTGTGCCTTTGTTGCTAGTGTTTAGTTCTTCATCTATTTTCCTTTTGTCAAATGCTCTACCGCAACCAAGTTCTATATGAGCCTGTAGCTCACGCCAGGAATCATTTTGAGTTAGTGTCACTAAAAAGTCCGGTACGCCAAACTCTTTTGACATAGCAACAAGTTCCAGGAATTTGCTACTAAAATAACTCTTAGAACCTGGAATTGTGGTAGGTACAGTTTGTCCGTAAATTTCATAACAGTTGTAAGTTGCATTTATAATTTTGGCATCCTTTACGGTAAGCTTATGCTCCCTTCCTGACTTTATGCGCATGGTCGTAATAAAATATCCGTGCTTTTATAGGTCTGTCAAAGAAAAAACAAATGACCAGTCATGTGGCTCATCCCGCCATCTTTCGTCCCAATTGAGCAGTCTGTACTTCACATAATCCATAATATAGGCAAACTATTAATTTTGTTGTAATACCAATTTTCGTTTCCGTGTGGAAATAAATACGGCCATGCTTTGCTTCTAAGTTGGTGTCACTGTAAGATAAGTGGTCCATTCTCTTTAAATGTTCCCTTTAATTATGTTTTCAATATCATTACCAAAACAAGTGCCTTTCGGATGTTGGATGTCAGTCTTGTCTTCAGAACCCAAAAGACGCGGTATGCAACTAGGCCGTCTCTCTAAAAGCGGGTTTGAAAAATAGATTTCCTTTATTTTTTCGGTGCTGAAAGGGAATCATGTGCAGGTGACGAAATGGGCTTTCGTTTGTGAAAATATTCTAAAATGCCTAAGTTATCGGCGATCACCCACGGAGGCCGCCTGGTTCCAGGTGCAATTTTCAGGCAACTTTCAAGACGTAATTGTCATCGAACAATAATTTTATTATTGCTGAATAGGACATTGCTTCAAGAATTAACAAACGTGTTATTAAATCTTAAGCAATTTTGAATTCCAACATAATATGCGGCATTACACACCCTACTTTGACAACATTAGCGAACGCGCCAAAAGTTGGTTAACTAAAGCAATTATTTATCAGATTTCGGACCAATCAGTGGAAACATCACATAAATGCAAAGTTCTTACCTTCTAAATGGGTTTTATCTAAAAATATCGTGCGGTTTCCGTCTTTCGTGTTCGCAGCACGTGCATAAACATGGCAGTTTCAAGATGTGGCCACAGATAATTCGTTCCACCGTGGCATTTCACGGAACGCAAGGAAAATGCACACGTGCGCCTAGGATAAGCCAGAGCTAATCCATCGTGCTCTATAACTGTTACAAACTGTTATTTGGCTGTATTTGTGTTGTTGTTTCCACCTGGTCAATACATTTTGCCCGATACCTCAGTCGTGTCGCGTCGATGTAATCGTGTGAGGCCGGCTTGAAGGTTGCATTTCTCATATGTCGAATTATATTCTAATTTCAGTCGACTCAAATTATTAAATTTAAACATCGATCTTAATTCATAATTGTCATGACTTCAACAGCAACTGAATCGAAGCTCACGTAATACTAATTTCCTCTGCAGACAATTCTGTCTCCATTACCATCACTTACCATCACTCATCATATATATATTTGCCTCTGTATTTGCATGTAAGGTCTGTTTTAAACGGTCGCATTTCTGTCATGTCGAAATCAATTCAAACAAACGATCAAAATGACTTTCCGCTTGGCTGGTGCGGTACTTTTGATATATTTAATTCGACGCGACAGAATTGCGACCGTTTGAAATGGGCCTAAAATAGTTTCCGAGTTGTCTGCGGGGAGACTAACGTATTACGAAAGTTGAAGCTTTTAAAGCGTTGTAAAAAACATTGCTCCAACAACAGGAAATGTTGCTGTGGATACTATAGATTGAAAAGATTTCTAAATCCCCCATGCAGTGCTCCAATAACGTAACTGTGACCAGCATTGCTTTCACTCCAATCTGGGACCTATGCTCATATAAACAGTGCAGGAAATGAAATTAATGACACCCTTTAATTTGAGTTTACACACGACTGAATGCTTTTGTCTCTATCGTACAATATTTTAATTGTCATGCAATACCCGATTGATTTTAGGACCTGTGATATGTTTACGCTATGCAGAAACGTATAACCGTATAGTAGATCCGGAAATGTTTTGAGTTGGGCACTCTAAACTGTCCCAGGCGACAGTGGCATTTGCTCGTTTTTGTCTGGATTTCTGAGCACTTTCTGAGTATTATTGTGGGAGTAGCTAAAACATATGGGGTCTGATGTCCCGGCTCAGACCAGATCACTCTCCAGACTTTTGCTGTTTTTCTGCCGAATCTGCAGCTAAAACTTTGCCAGTATAAAAATGCACCATCCTCTGACTCCTCTGAGCCCGAAGAAGTGCCACTTTCCCACAGGAGCAGGAGGTTCTCGTTCGTCTATTTCGCTCTGAAGAAAACTCGAAAGCTCGCTAAAACGTACTGACAATATTGAGCGCACCGAGTTGAGTCACGACTATTCTAAGGTCACGCGAACAGCCGGCCGGGATCAGTGACGTAACTGGCCGAGCTTGGCCCCAGTTCTTTCCAAGATGGCGGAAATGAAAGTCATTTTGCTCGAAAAGAACGTCTCCTTACGGACAAACAAAATCGATCACAGGTAAAAAATGTGTATTTTCTTAAACTACTATAGTAATACTTCAATTCTGCAAAATATCATTTTTGAGCGTACTTCCCCTTTTAAGAATATGCACATCTGATTTTTGATTTAGGGTAAGGTGAAATGATACTTCAATTGTGTTAATATCAGTTCACAGGTTCACAAACTGAAATCATTTCAGCAAATTCGGTGAATATTTTACTGACCTTTGGCTTTCTCGGTGCTGGCTTTCAACGAATTTCGCTACGAAATCAGACGTATGATCTTTCCGATGTGTGAACAAAATGCTGGTGATAATATTCTGATTATTGAACTTAGTTTCTTTCACACAGAAAAAGGAGAAAGTCAACTTACGAAACTGTAAAATAATAAAATAAAATAAAATAATTGAGGTTATTTTGTCTTCCAATTATGTCACTTTTAACAAGGCTCGTGATTGGTCAACGTCGAAAATAGAACAAGTATTTTGATTGGCTGTCAGTGATTGGTGAATAGACAATGGTTCGAGAGCTAATGAAATTCGATTATTTACAATAAGTATACTATGGTAAATTTCTATTAAATTACAATAGTAACTCGTAGTTATTTATTTATTTAATTATTTATTTTCCTATACGGCAACACCCCACCCCTAAGAGGATTAACTGCCGGGTGGTGGTCAAAGAGGAAACAAAATTACAATAACATTCATGTTATCCTCTCAAAATCAGTAGAGCCAGCTGGAAATCGAGGAATATGCTTGGAAAGGTGTTACGTACAATAAAGTTGTTTGGCACCACGTTTGCACACTTTCCAGTAACGTTCTTCACCAGCTTGCAGTGCATTGTACCAAGTCGCCAGTGCAGCAAGCTCCCGGTCCCGTCTGAACATGCAATCCAGTTGTTGATGTTGGATTTGATCATAATCTCGGTTCCAACCTTCTTCCACAGCTTGAAATCCATCGCGTTGTAATCAGTTTCGCTGTGACACAAAACGCACGACTGTCAACATATTATCTTGTAGTAGTAGTAGTAGTAGTAGTAGTAGTAGTAGTAGTAGCAGTAGTAGTAGTAGTAGTGGTAGTAGAAGTAGTAGTAGTAGTAGCAGTAGCAGTAGTAGTAGTAGTAGTAGTAGTAGTAGTAGTAGTAGTAGTAGTAGTAGCAGTAGCAGTAGTAGTAGTAGTAGCAGTAGTAGTAGTAGTAGTAATAGTAGTAGTTGTAGTAGTAGTAGTAGTAGTGATAGCAGTAGTAGTAGTAGTGATAGTAGTAGTAGTAGTAGTAGTAGTAGTAGTATACTACTATACTAGTATACTAGTTTTATTGACATGATCTTTACAATATCAAAGCTCATTATAAATCAGAATGAAATATATATACAAAAAATACACCGTGTAGTTCATTAAAAGTATACGATATAAAATACACAAAGATAATTAATCGAGAAAATACATATTAAATGTATTTTTGCTTGCAAGTAAGTTTTTCTGATCTGATGGGTAAGTGGCAACATACAAAAAAAAAAGAATAGCGTTGTAGGATGTCCCTTCCGTAGTAATCTCAACCAGTTTGACTCTTGCAAAAAGAGCTTACCGGCGCTGTGGTAAATTATAATTTTGATTTAAATTGGCACCTGTAATGGTAGCAGGTCGAACAAACTTTGATGTGATTTCCCACAGAACTGTGCCAAATTACAAAATAAGCACAGGAATAGAAATAATAAAAATGACATGACAGGAAATCTAAATGGCATATAACAGTGTCCCGGAAAAAAATCAACCTTCCATAACAGTTCTCTTTTCAGCTATATGTACTTGAAATAATACATTTAGCGGTTTCATGAAATACTGCTGGGGCATTGACCGTAACATGGAAAATGATGGAAGCGTGTCAAGGGCAAAAAAACTTCTACATTTAGCACAAAAAGTTTAAACACTTTAACTCAAGATCATGCAGGAAACACGTGCACGGGACGCGATTTACAACTTCCTCGAGAGTGCTAGGACAAACACTAGTCAAGCATCTTTCATATTTAATTCATCTTGGATGCTGCGAAAAATTGAGATTCGATCGATGGGATCTTTGGTTGTTTCTTGTTCGTTTGTAAGTTAACCACTGTCCTAGGCGTTTTTGCGCGCCATACAAATGCAACATGGTGGACCGACAACGCATTCACATATTAACAAAATTACCTTTCTGTGTTCAATTTTGCACTTAAAATAGTATGGAGACAACCTTCACGACAACGTGAACTTGGGTATTAGAATGGTCTTGGCAGTGGAAACCTGTAGTAACACTGGATTTAGCGAATCGATGTTTCGATTGATCGGACACGATGTCGGATCTGACGATTCGAGTTGACGCTGCAAAGTTCTTATACACGGACAACATGAACTTGGATACTGGGACAATCTAGGCAGGGAAAACTGAAAATAACTACTGGATTCAACAATCTCGTTTCCAGGGATTTTTTCCTTGAAATCTGACAGGCGGGAAAAGGTTAGGGTAATACCGCCTGTCAGATTTCAAGGGAAGCGTCCCTGGGAACGAGGTTGTGGATTCAACGATGTGCAAAACGCTTTAGTTCGATTGAGAATCGGATTCTGGGGGGCCGTACCGTCTCGATATTCATTGTTGTTCATCAACCTGTCGTCATTCTCTACTGCACTGTCGAAGTTGACACTGGAAATTGTGTTATTGCATTTTCAGACTGTTGGGATTGAAAACGGATAACCGTATGATAATTTTTTTTTTCAATTTTTGACTTAAAAATAACCTGAATCGGGCAGTTTATAGTCTTTATAGGAAACGTAGATTCAATGCTATAGCCTGTATGGTCCTGTATAGATTTATGATTGGCAAATCTTACTACTATACAGATTTGAAAATTATAAATGATGCGAACCAAGTATGATAAACTCTATGCCACACAATGTACAGTTTGACAGACTAATGTAGACATTAATTGAATTGCTTTGATCAGTACTCTCATCGACAACTGTTTTGCCAGTTGCTCTGTAGAAAGTGCAAGCAATATGGACCGACGCGATATTTTGTGATTCAATGATTACAGATTAGTGCAAAATACTCGGCAGGATTTCACTTGCCAATGGTAACTCCTTGTAACAAGGGTAACCGTGGACCATGATGTGGCGTGGAAAGCCCAGACGATTCCCCATCATTCTCCGTGATTCCTCATTCTCCATGGTTTCCCATCCCTCTCCATGATTCCCCATCATTCTCCATGATTATACATCACTCTACATAATTCCCCATCATTCTCCATGACTCTACATCACTCTCGCCGATTCCCCATCATTCTCCATGATTCCCCATCACTCCCCATGATTTTTCATCTCTCCATGATTCCCTTTCTCCATGATTCTCCACCAATCTCCATGATTCTGCATCGCTCTACATAATTCCCCATCATTCTCCATGACTCTACATCGCTCTCGCCGATTCCCCATCATTCTCCATGATTCCCCATCACTCCCCATGATTTTTGATCTCTCCACGATTCCCTTTCCTTCTCCATGTTCTCCACCATCTCCATGATTCTACATCACTCTACATAATTCCCCATCATTCTCCATGATTCCCCATCACTTCCCATGATTTTTCATCTTTCCATGATTCCCTTTCCTTGTCCATGATTCTCCTTCATTCTCTACGATTCCCCCTCATTCTTAATTCATTATTTCCCATCTCTCCGTGATTCCCCCTCATTCTCCATTATTTCCAGTCTCTCCATGATTCCCCATCATTCTCCATGATTCTACATCACTCTACATAATTCCCCATCATTCTCCATGAATCTACACCACTCTCCATGATTCCTCATCATTCTCCGATTCCTCGTCATTCTGCATGATTCTTCATCATTCTCCGCGATTCGACATCACTTTCGCCGATTCCCCATCATTCTCAATCACTCCCTACGATTTTTCATCTCTCCATGATCCCCTTTCCTTCTACACCACTCTACATAATTCCCCATCATTCTCCATGATTCCCCATCACTCCCCATGTTTCATCTCTCCACGATTCCCTTTCGTTCTCCACGATTCCCTTTCGTTCTCCACGATTCTCCATCATTCTCTATGATTCCCCTTCATTCTCCACGATTCCCCCCTCATTCTCCAAGATTCTCCATTATTTCCCATCTCTCCATGATTCCCTCTCATTCTCCATTATTTCCCATCTCTCCATGATTCCCCATCATTCTCTATGATTCCCCCTTATTCTCCAAGATTCCCCTTCATTCTCCACGATTCCCCCTCATTCTCCATGATTCCCCCTCATTCGCCATCTCTCCATATTTCCCATCATTGTCTGTGATCCCCAGCATCCCATGTTGCCTCATTATAACCGCATCATCGACTCAACTATGTTGCTGGCTATCAAATGTTCACATATCACACTATCACTCAGTTCATTTACCGATTTTATTTTTATTACTTTCTTTACCGTTAAATGAATGCATAGGTATGTTATTAACTAATTAGGGCCTACAACTTTTATTTCCCATTCACTGTTTTAAAACAACATATACCAGTCAGATGGCCCTTTTAGTTCTACATTTAACTTTTCAGTCCTATAATTATCCATTTTAAAACTAAATTTTGATCAAATTGACACACTATAATCGTATAAGAAAGCAACGGCTTTTGTGGAAGTACACTCCAATCCTCATACAGCTTTATTCATACAGCAACAACTCTCTGAAGTTGAAGGTGAGGCTTGCAGTGAACTTGTACACAATTACGATCATGTTTCTACAAGTCTTGGGGAGTCCTACGAGTACCTTTCGCAACTGAGTAAGATGTCATAACTTCTAAACATATGCACAAAAACAAAGTGTGACAATTCAAATTAATACTCTTGAAAAGTACTAATAATCTTTGAGTCCTGCATGAGTATCTTTCAAAATTGAGTGAGATATCATAAGTTCTCAATACATCGACCAAAAGAGAAACTGCGACCAGTCAAACAAAAGCTCTTGGTGAGTACTATTCATTTGAGTCCGGAGAGTGCCGTTGAAAATTGAGCTAGTGAGGTAACATAACTTCAAAATGCAGATAAAAGTCACTATCGCTTTTTTTTTTTATCAATTGTTAAATGAAATTTTGATGTTGCATGTTGCAGTTTAGCCAGAGGTATGTCGGCCCTTTCTGAGGCTGTGTCGCCTGTCAAGTAAACCCTTTAGAAGGCCCCCTAAAAGATAAGGGCCTTGTTATTAAACTTGTACATTCTCGATTTCTATTACATTTGTAAATAAAAATAAAAATAGTACAAGTGCGACTTCAGTACTGAAAAGATGAATACGAATTTGTTTCAACTTCACTCACCAAAAACAAACCGTTCTTTAGATCAAATCTTAGGATACATTCACAGATCCTACTGCCATTCGTAACATAAAATGTGTTTACCAGTTCCATTACCTAATCATTTTTGCAAGTACCGGTAATCATCGTTCATGCATGCCATAAAAAATCGTATCTACCATACTCCTCTTAAATGATAATTATTAAATAAGTTGCATTCTGTTTTTCCTGTCATGCTGAATTAGTCCTTTCGTAACTAATAACGAAGAAAAATAATTAACAAACATCAAAGCCAACATCATCTGGGTTCCTGTACATGAATGAATGAATTGTTGCTCCAACGAACGTATAATTCAATTCTTGTTGTAAGCAATAGATATCGCCACCCATGCAGCTGTAGACATTTTCTTGACAAATGACTGTAATTCTACACTAAACATTTGACATACTGAAGTTTGGATTTGCAGTACATGTAACTACTACATATATTGATAATCGTAACCCTTAAAACTGACAACCGGGGAACGTAAGATATGAACCAGTCCACAAAGAAGGTAAACATTTGTCCAAACAAGTAAGGTATATTACATAACACTCTTTTATAAAACAGGACAATGTCTTACACTGTCGACAAAGAAATTGTTTTCTCTGTAAAAACATGATCCATATCGTAAAACATATCCAAACGATTAAAACATGTCTTCTAAAACAATGTTTTGTCCCATGAGAATCCACAAGTGTCCTGGATCCTGGAGTCGGTGTACTGCATTCCAACCATTTGGACTCTGGAACCTGGATTCAACTGAAATCTTTCGGCTCCGTATTGCAGCCTCTGGATTCTGGGTTCCAACCCTTTGTATTCTGGATTCTGCCCTCTGGATTCTTGATTATACATGTACCAGTGCCTTGATTACACTGAAATCTTTGGGATCTGGATCCCGGCCTCAGGATTTTGGATTCCAACCTTTAAGTATTCCGGCTTCTGGAATATGGATCCAACCCGTTGAGTTCCAGATCCTGGCTTCTCGAATATGGATTCCAACCTTTTGGGTTCCAGATCACAGCCCATGGATTCTAGATTCCAACTCTTGGATTACCGATCCTGGCCTCAGGATTCTGGCCGGATTCCGGCACCCAGCCCTGTATTCCAGATTTTAGCCTTCCCAGCACAAAAACATCGCAGTACTCCAGATTCTCTTACACAAGATGAAACTGATGGATGATGATTCTACGGCGATGTGTTACTCGTAAGGTAAGAATACTGAAAAGTAGAGATAGCTGTCTTTACATTTTATATGGACAGAGTAAAAACAAACCATAAACCTACGAGGGCTGAAGCTGGTGGCTAGTATGTTAAATTACTGACACCACTCGCAGCCAGGTCAGTTTGGCAAGCACTATGTGCTACAGCTGTCATTAAACATATGTACCGTACATATTACTCTGCAGTACAAAGGCATCCTTAATTTTTCCTCAGCATTTTACCAAACTAAGGCGGGAGATACACACACCGGGATCATAACAATTTACTTGTGTTCTTTTACAATTTAGTTTACTTCCATGAATTTATTATATAAGACAGCGACCATAAACTACTCTGCCCTCCCTCCCTATACCCTGCAAAACTCACTGGATGAGCTTGAATTTTTTGGTGATAGAATGTACTTCGGTATTCCCGAAGTATGTAATAGTTGTTGCTGATAGAATTTTAAGATTTTAGTTGGTAATTGTGTAGTTAGTGACACAACATTGCTGAATCATTCTCCTCCAGACGGGCCAGTCTTGGTGGGTGATGGGCTGGGTGATTCATTGGGGTTTTCTGTGGATTCATCGTCATCTTGAACTTGCATATGATACTTGTATGTCTTCTCGGTAGTTTCCAAATGACCTGTGTGGAACATGAGAAGGGTATCTATTACTGTGAGTCGCATTTAAAATATGCAGGTATGCTGTACGAAACACTATTTTAAAAGGCTTCAGTGTTTGGCTTTGGGATGAAGTCATGAAGAGACTCGGTTAAAAACGACGCAGGCTGTACTTATGAATTGTTTTGTTTTATAAAACAAAATAAGTATTTGGGACAACTGCTATTGGACACTATTCCAACGGCAGTAGTACTGAAAAATCTCTTTAGATCTTGTTTTGAGAACAAGTTGTTTAATTTTTCTCTCACCTGAGGTAAGGTGGAACATTCTTCCTTTGACACCAATCTCATCTTTGGGAGGTGGTGACCACCAGTTGTAGAGTGACGAAACCACAGGTACATGTCTTAATAACCCCTGAAAGAAAGCAAATTGATTTTAGGCGAATGCAATGAAAATCACGATTGCACCATGTATTGCCTGTTATGAAAGTTTTGTTATATACAACTAAAATTGTACCTATCAAACCAGTTTGATTTTATTGCAAGCAATTGCAGGCAATTGTACCATGTTACAAAAGTATGCGGCTCTAGCGCACGTGCTAATGCAATAACTGAACTACCAATGAGAGACTAACTAGCGATCAGGTGATCACATATAAATGTAAACTGTCTGCCGCCATTTTCACTGTCATGTGATCATCATCACCACTAGATGATTACCACTGTCAAATGTGTGTGTGGCTCTTGGCAATGAAAAACGAATCTCATACAATATGGCAAGTTTTCATTGCATGCAATTAAAATCTCGCATAGTTACCTAGGTCTGTAGCAGCTTAAAGTTGTAGATACGACTAAGGTACATACTGTTTGTAGGTACTGGAATATTTCTTTAACAGGAGAACGAAGAGATCTCCAGGTTCGAATAACCTTGATTACCAGGGTCACCTTGACCACTGTCGAAATACTCGGTGATCAGGGCAATCCATGTAATTGCAGCAATCAAATGGAAACTAGGCTTTTCAAGTTAGAATTGTCAATCGCTCCTGATCACTAAGATCGAAAAAAATGGATTAGATTTTTCTCCCAGCAATTGTGATCACTGTGACAGTTGCAAGCGTTACCAGTTCAGTTTCCATATGATCACTACACAGCATTTGCCAAACACTCTTTCAGCGAAGAGATCTAGGCGATCCTAGTGATTACAGGGATCAAATCGAAGCCAGGATTTACATGGACAAATATAAACATTTCTGCATAACTAGCAAAAACGTCGGAGTGCAGAGAATGATGATGATAATGATGATGATAACGATGGTATTATCCAGACGGCATATCCACAGGGTGACTCTTCATCTGCTGGGGGGGGGGGGGCAATGGTTTAACGCCCCTGTTGACAGACAGTATGGCAAATGAAGGTCACATAAATACAACTCTCAGCCAGGCCGGGAATCGAACCTGGGACCTCCGAGTTAGCAGTCCGTGATCTTACCGTTTGAGCTGTGTTCACAACTCACCTCTTCAAGTAGTTTTTCTTCAGAATCCTTTTCAATGTCATGTTGTGCAGCCTGAATACCTTTCAGTACCATCTCGGACATCTTTTCTATGAACTAGTAGCAAAGGAAACAAAAGGGAAAAGGCTGTAGAATCTTTCGTCACTTATCATAACACTTTGTGTTCACGTAATACTTGTAAGTTTATAAAGATACCACTC
The DNA here is from genome assembly GCA_025403545.1 of Epizoanthus stellaris. Taxonomy (NCBI): domain Eukaryota; kingdom Metazoa; phylum Cnidaria; class Anthozoa; order Zoantharia; family Epizoanthidae; genus Epizoanthus; species Epizoanthus stellaris. The sequence continues at coordinate 2,478 of JAOBYG010777691.1, read as the reverse complement.
ATTCACATTATCAAGGACTTCCTTAACACGTCACAACATAGACGATCAAGGATACATGCATTACATCTCCACTCCACAAGTAACGATAATTATGTACAATATAACACCAATGGAATTGGTGATGCATTTATACTGCACAGTTTCCAAGTGCATATTTGTATCAGTGCACTACAATTATATTTGCACAAAACCACTGAAGGTGCCATTGGCTGCCGCAATATGGTTTATGCATTAACTATTCTCAATAATTTACAGCATCTTACAAGTGGAGAGAAGGTAAAAGACCACCCTACACTTATCCATATATGACCTCAATATACAATAACTTATCAGTAGAGAGGAGATGTCGGGATTATGCTATTCTTATCCATAACTGATCTCAATACAGTAGAAAGGAGGTGGTAGACCATTGACACTGGAATTACCCTACTTTTAACCATAAATGATCTCAATATACAGTAACTTATCAGTAGAGAGGTGATAGACCACTAACATCGGGATTATGCTATTCTTATCCATACATGATCTCAATACAGTAGAAAGGAGGTGACAGACCATTAACACTGGGATTACCCTATTTTTATCTATACACGATCACAATATAGAGTAACTTATAAGTGTAAAGGAAGTTACATAAGAACATAGTATCGCAAACTAACACTGGGATTGCACTACTCTTATCCATACATGATCTCAAATAGGAGTGACAGACCACTAACACTAGGAACCATACTACCGTAACTTATCAGAACACCAGAATTACCACTCTCTTCAACAAGTGCATAGGTTCATTAAAGGCCCCTAATAACAACACAGAACTGCTTGCACTGCACCTAACGTCGATCAAGTTCTGAAAGTTCAAAGGACGTTTGGTCTGTATATTAGAAAGAATAGAAGGATTCATTTACCTTTGAAGAATCTTCCAATTCAGCTGACGTTTTACTCACGAGGTCCACAAGGTTCGCCGCAGTAGTACCGGGGCTTACCTAACACAGGACAACAAGGTACAGATAATGTTTGAAACAACTGCAGGATTATTTGCCGCACATGAAGACATGATTATTGGAATAACCACAACACACAGACGCTAATATACTGTGTATTAAACCCTACAACAGAACAGTTAACTCTGAGGGTTCAAAACGTTGCTGTTTGAGTGAAGATGCAAACCAACGTTCACCAACAGGGTATTATAATATATTAGTGGTAAATGGTGCACTGACTGTGCAGTCTCCTCCACTTACGAACTAAAACAGGGTTCGTACTCTTTGGGGCTTTTGAAATTCCATGACTTTCCATGACTTTTTCCATGACGTTTAAGTATTTTCCATGACCTAATGTTGACCAATGCTGCTTGAAATTGTGTAAAACTCTTCTTGGTTTGAGACATTTTCCAGCGCACTAGCGCAGTAACCAAATTCAACAAGGAAAACAAGTGGTACTTTGAGAAATAAAGCATTTTTCTTTGTACTCTTTTTTATACATAGAAACCCTAACTGATCAGACAAATACTTTAGTTTGTACGCTGAACTTCATTTTCCATGACTTTCCATGACCGAAACTAAGTTTCCATGACTTTCCAGGCCTGAAAAATGCAATTCCAAAATTCCATGACTTTCCAGATCTTCCATGACCCGTACGAACCCTGTAATACATGATTAGTATGCACATGAATGTCGCATCACTGTTATCACTGTCACACCATTTTACATAATTATCAACAACACTGGTGTGATGACGTACGTCCTAAATGAGAGAGCACTGCCAACTCCTAACAACAGCTGGTTGCACTAATAATAATCATATTAGTGTGTACACATTAATGTGCTACCACACTCACTGTCATCACATCGCTGCGAAGGAAAATAAGCGTCTGCAGGCAGGCCACTATCACGGTAGTGTACACAACAGGGTTGACTATACGACATTAGTTCTTAATTATGTTAACTGATAAAAGAATACAACCAAATACATGTAATAAAGAGTCAATATAAAAATATGTGTTAATAGTAATAATAAATTGAAAAGAAACGTTAATTAACATACCTTTGTCTTTGCTGGATTAATAAGCTGCAGGAAAATTACATAAAAACGACTTTAAACATTCATGTTTACTGTGATAAATCAACATTAAATAAAGGGTGGTAACAGGTTTTTCATGAAGCATGATTTGCCCTTTTTATTTTCCATGAAACGTGAGATGGCCATTTTTCCCCCGTGAATCGTGATTTGAGTAATTCTTGTAAAGCGTGATTTCCCTTTTTTATTTTGCATGAAATGTGATTTAGGTCTATATTTCCCCGTGAAACATGATTTTGCCCTTATTGAACACATGTCCTTTGCTTTTATCCGTGATTTGCAAGTTTTATCCGTGAATTGTGAAATGACCATTTTATTTTCCGTGAAACGTAATCGGAACCCCCCCCCCCCCTTTACCACCCCTTAATATTGTGCAGCACTTTAGTTAAGATGCTATTT
>JAOBYG010777690.1:0-24989 GCA_025403545.1 Epizoanthus stellaris | reverse complement strand
ACGTCAAACGCCGGCAGGGCCGCATCAAGTGAACCGATGGTGACGCCTTCTGCAATCACCGCCCGAACAACGTCGCCTGACACCGGGGCGCCATAGAGCTGGTCGTGCAGCGTGCGCAAGTTCACATTGAAGACGTTGCTGTCGAACACGACCAGGCCGCGTACCGTGTTGCCGACGGACTTGAAAATCATTTCCTGTGCGGTGACCGTCAGCCGGTCATCGATCGGCACGATACCGGTGACCTGAATCGGGATGTCAATGATCCCACCGGTGGCATCCTGGAGGTTCCGGGCCTGCAGCTGGTAGCCGTTGCCCAGCTGCGCCGGCGCCGGTCCGCCGGCGTGCCTGTGGACCGCAAAATCAAACTCGCGCGGCGGGTCGGAAAACCGTCCCACGATCAGTTCATTCAACCGCGTGGTGATCGGCCGGCCGCCTTGCGGGATCCATCTTGAAAATATCGTCAGCAATGACTTGGAACCGTGCAGGGTTTCCGATGTCGCGTTCAAGGTCAGATTCGACGACCGATAATTGTCATTGTCCGACAGGGATTTCGTCGGGTTGACCTGGCCGAAGAATGTCTGGACGCGCGAAACCCGGCTGTTGGGTTGCTCCTTGACACGCAAGGTCCCTTGAATGATGTTCTCATCGAAGAAGCGGGCGGCGTCGGTCTGGATGGCGCGCAGGACGCGCAACCGCACCAGCTGTGCGATGTCGTCCCACCACACCGCAAGCGCTGCTTGTTCGATAAGCTCATTGACCAGAGTTTTAACCGCGGTCGGTTCGGAGATCAAAGTCGTATAGACCTGTTGCAATGACGCGTTGACCTCCGCCGTCCATTCCGCGATCGGGATGAAGGGCGATGGCACTCCGGCATAGGTCTGCATGAGGTCTTGAATGATAACGGCCGGGTTTTGCGCATTGTAGACCAGACACAATTGCACACGGTCGTTGTTCGAATGCGTGGTGGCATCGGTGTTGTACCGGGCCCGAACCATCGTCAGCACGTCGCCGGTTCTGGTGAACGAACATATTTCGCTGCCACCGATGCTCACATGACCGGTCGCCGGATAGTTTGCATCGCCAACGCCCACCGGCGACAGCGTGGCCGTGGTGGCGGCCGCCGTGATATCGGCGACCAGAAATCCCGTGCTCAATTCCGGCGCCTGGGCTCGATCGCCGTCCAGCAGCTTGATCGGATCTTTGGCGGTGATCGTAAATTGACCGTCAAGCGACGGGCCCTCGAAACTGTCGACTACGTAGTGGCGCGTTTCCATCTGGGCCAGTGTCTGTCCCACGCGTCCTCGGATCACGCGCAGATTGTTTCCGCGAATGAACGGCTGCCGGGATCGGAACTTCCCCCAGAAAGACCCTTGTTGAAACGGCCGGTATGGTCGCTCGCTGCGGTATTTGTCGAATTCGTCGCCGACGTCGTCCCACGGATGCTCCTCGAACTTTATGGAAACACTTCCGCGCACGCCCAGATTCTTGCCCAACGACACTTCGGCCGACCTGGTGGAAACCGACAAGAGCGACGGTATTGCATAAATGTCCATCGGCAAGGCCTCAGTCTTGGTGGCGAACCGAAGCGTTGCGACCTTCGCGTTGAAATTCGGCAAATCCTGACATGTCCGGCGGGTGTTGAAACATTTGATTGAGCCGGTGACCCCCAGCAGCGCGGCGCACGGTGCGACGCCATAGGTGCGGTCGCAGACGTCTATATCGAGCTCGACATATGTGACCGCTTTCATGCAATTGCCCCGACCGGCATCGACACTTGCATCATGCCGTTGTTGCGCTGGTTGGACACCGACGGGTCGCCTGATGTCCACATGTAGCCGACCTCATCGGGATATCCCGATGGCCGCCAGGCGAAGAAGAATGGATTGATCCGGGCATCGTTGACGAACGGATCCATATATTCGCGATACCAGGTCGGCGTCATGTTCTCGACGACGATCGTCGTGGCGTGGCTGACGCTTCGTTCCGTGCGACCAAGAAACTGGCCGTTCTCGCTTCGGTTGTTGACGATGCGGGTGCGCCGGCCGAATGGGACCGGCGTGTGTCCGACATAGATCCGACGCTGAAGCAAGAGCGAACGCCCGATGTACAACACGGCCATCTGCGCCGGCTGTCGCCCGGGGCCTCGGGCCTGCGGCGTCAATACGATCCGGATCCCTGCGTAATAGCCGGGCGCAAAGCGGCGCAGCAACGGCCCGTCTGTGCCGGCCATGAACGACGGCACGACAGTCGACCTGATCGGGACGCTCGAGCCATCGAATTCCGAATGCGCCTGGACCTCGATCGAATAATTGCTTGACGAAAGGTTGTGACGGCAAATCGCGATATAGTCCACCTGCGACGGGCTGTCGAAAGCAAGATCGATGGTGTTGCCGGTGAGGGCGCCGGAAATCCAGCGCTCGGCCGTCGAGGGTGTTTGCAGGTTTGACAACGGTGAGCCGACCGCAGATGCGGAAGTGGCCGACAACACGGCGTTGAGCACGACGTTATTGTATCCGATGACAGGCTGGTCGGCGGTGAAGGACGGGTCGTTGGGATCCGCGACCACGATGTTCGGACTCAGTATGATGGCCATCTGCGCTACCCCGCCAACAGCAACCGAATGTCGCCGTCGGCCTGCCTCTCTTGAATCTCTTCGATAAGCTTGTTGAAGATATCACCGCGGAACAAGTCGTCGTCGCCCACCGAATTGATGCTAAATGTCTGCGCCACACTGGGAGCCGCAGCTGGATTGGAGGCTGGTGCCGTTGACCCGCCACCGCCCGGAGACGATGTCGACCCCCCGCCGCTCTTGCTTGCGCTCCGGATCGACGCGATCTGGGCGGCGCCGGCGGCGGCGGCAACACCGGCTGCGGCAAGCCCCCAGGGCGTGGCACCATATTGAGCAAGTGTCGCCGTGATGGCTTGTGCGGTGTTGATGACGGCTTGCGCGATCGCAAAGCCCTTGGACTCGCCAAAGAGGGTGCCGAGCGCCCCGGCCGCTTCGGAGGCAAGGCCAAGATATGCGTTGGCGGTCGTGGCGACTGCCTTCGAATTAGCCCGCGACCAGGTGTTCGCGTCGATGCCACCTTTTCGCATGAGCTCACTTAGCCTTTGCTGTTCAAGCGCGAGGGCTTCCATCGGCGTGCGTGTCTGTTCGAATACAATCGCGCCCTCGCGCATGACGGCCTGTTGCTCGCGGAGTGCGGCTGTCGCTTCTTTCGTCGACTGGATGACAGGTGTTGTCAGCTTGTCGCGGAAGTCATCCGCGAACTTGTCTATTACCGGATCGCCTTCCTTGAACATGTCATCGAACGCGGCACGCATTTTTCTGAATTGCTCTTCCGTTTCCGCGCCTGCATCGGCGATGATTTTAAAGCCCTTCCTAAACTCACCGCTCTTGAATGCCTGAAATGCCCTTCCAAGCGCAGACAACTCCGCATTCATCCTGGCAAAAAACAAAGCCCCCTCAGCGACGGTCCTGGCCACGAACTTGAGAACCTTGACAAGCCCGGCACTCGCCAGACCGAGCAAATTTCCGCTCTTGGCCGCGGCGACCACATACTCCGAAAATCGCTGTAGAGCCGGCAGCATCTTCGCGGTAACCTTCGTAATCACACCCTTGAGAACCGATTTCAGACGAGTCAGGTTGTCGTTGAAGGCCTCGGCTGCAGCAGCGGTCTTTGCGTCGATCGTCAGGCCGAGCTGATCAGCTTCCTTTTCCATCGCCGCGATCCCTGTGGCGCCCTGGTTAAGCAGGCCTGCCCATTCCCCCTCGGTGTGCCGGCAATATTTCGGAAAGAATGCGACCGCCTTGTCGGCCGCTTCCTGGTCGAACCAGTACTCTTCGGGCATCGAAATCTAGTTTAGAAGTCCGACCGGTGAGCCAACGTCCGCGAGGCCGGCTTCATCCGAGTCAACCAGATCGGGCTGATGCCCGAACGGCAGTGCCGGCGGCGCCTGGATAGCCATGCGCTGCAGGATCTGCTGACGCGCCGATGGCGTCAGACCCATTTCGGTCTCCATCAATCGCAGGTTCATTTCCGTCGTGGCCCGGATGCCAACTTCGGGTCGCGGTCGGACGTACTGGCCGTGCTGCGATTTGACGTTGTAAGTCATCCCCAACCGATTGAGTTTCGCTGTGAGCTTGCGCCACTCACCCCAATACTGACAGTAGCGAGCGAACACGTTGGCGTCGGTTGCCTTCAGCAATTTCATCCGCACGAGATCGCCGTGAAGTTGCTTCCAAACGGCTTTGGCATTGGGATCTCTCAGCCACTGCGGAGCAGCTCCGGATGCGTCAGCTATTTCGGCCGGCGTCTTTCCGATCGGCCGCTTGCCGGGATTGCCCTTGGCTTCCTTCACAGCTTCCGGCTGGGATTTGCGTCCTCTGGCCATAAAAAAATAATCTCCAATTTCGCGGACTTTTTTGTTTGTCTATGAGGGCGGTCTAGAGCGGGAGGGTTTTAGAGATTTGACCCACCCCCCCCTATCTCGATCGGGCGAAGTCGCTGTCTTGTGTTGCGGTCTTGATGTTGTGATGACGTTCGCACAGCGCCTGCCAGTTCTGGCGATCCCAGAACAGTTTCATGTCGCCGCGATGCGGGGCTTTGTGGTCAACCACCGTTGCGGCTGTGACCATTTGTTCCGCTTCGCAATGAACACATAGCGGATGCTTCTGCAGGAACCCGGCGCGTGCCTTCTGCCACTTCGATCCATAGCCACGCTGCGCCGATGAACCGCGGCGCTTGTCGTAATCGCGCTTGCGTTCGGTGTCGGTTGGCTTGCCATGTGGGCGAAACACAGGCGGGGCTGATGGCACAGATCAGACCTTGGCAATCTGCCAACGAACATCGGTATCGATCAGATTGCCAAGGTCATTGAGCATCGGACTTCTCCAAACGCAAACGGCCCCGCCGTGGAGGCGAGGCCGTCTGTCTGTGATTTTACGAAAGTGGCGATAAGGCTGAAACGACGACACCCGGCGAGGGGTTTCCTGCCGGGTGCTGTTTCAAGACCTGTTCGTCTGTGGAGGAAGGTATGTCAAGTTTTTGCGCAGTGTCAAGCACTCAATTTCATAGGTGGGTGAGAATGGCTGTTTTTCGCTCTCCACGGACATGAACTCACAACAGGTGGCAACACCTCGATTCGCTCCAGTTGACAGGACAGCGCGCCAGCGAGAACGACAAGGGCCTCATACCAGACAGAATATTGTGCCCTGACATGCTCGACGATAGGCCATGACGCACCGGTGTTCCTGACCAGGCACGCCAATTCACCGCGCCGATTACGCTGGTCACGCCATAGGTGCTTGACCCGCCCGCGCCCATCCTTGACCGGCTCCATCACGCCAACGCCTTCGGGCATCCAATCGGGTCGTGACCCAACTCGGCCATGCTGAATCATCAAGATACAGGCTTCAGGTGGCAACTGCATCACCGCCTGATCGACAACCCAAGCATCCTCATTGACGTTCGCGCCACAACTTGCAAACCGCACCGAGGCGGGCGGCGTATCCACCCGGCATCCCAAGGCGATGATATTCGCCGCCGCAGACGACGCAACGTCACCTGGACCACTTGAGGCGAGTGTCAGTGAGTCCCGCTTCGCCCTGTCGATGCACTCGACCCGATAGGCCCATTCAACGACACGCTCGATGTCCATCCGTTCACGCACCTTCGTCATGCCACTTTTGCCTTTCGTTGTGCCAGAAGATCTGCCGGGACAAGACAACGAGGCTTGCCTGGTTCCGGGCCCCAGTTTTCGGACCATGTCCCGGTGTTGCTGAAATAATCGAGACGCTTTCGCCAGTCGGCGTCGCTGAATTTGGCCGGATCTAGGCGGCCACCATCACCGTCCGACTGGGACTTGCCACCGGCCTTGGCACGCAACCAATCGTCAATCACGCCGTCGAAGAAAGCCCAGGACCGAACCGAGCCGGGTCTGAGTGTTTTAGCCCTGGCACGGATTGCCGGCACGATGTCACGGTCGAGGTCGGCCCCTCGTTCCAGCCACGTCATCGGCACGGCCATCACAGACAATCCCGGTGATGCCGCATTGAGGGCATCCCCGCCAGCCTCCAGCAGTTTCGCTTCCAGCTTCTCAAAATCAGGTGGTGCCGTTCGCGCGCGCTCCTGCGCACTACTACACTTAGGTCGTTGAAGAGAAGGGTCGTTGTTTAGTTGTGACTCCTTAGGATCACAGGGGCTGTGATCCTCAGGGATCACAGGGGTATGTGACGTGGGCGTCACAGGGGGGTCATGGTTTTCCGCGGAATTCTGGTAAGAAATGGCATTCTCACCATCAGCAGAAATGGCATCCTGCTCGCAATATTTTCCATAAGACAGATTTTCGTTTTCGTCGGCAGGATCGGCATCCCCCCGGTCTTCCCGGTCCATAATAACCCGGTAACGACTGATGGAAACTCCGCCATCCTGGCGGAGGCGGCGCTCCTTTTCCAGGTATCCGAATTCCACCAGTTTCTTGATCGACCGATTTACGCTCTCGCGCGAAACGTGAAGTCCGTCGGCCATCTTCTTTTGCTTGACTATACACCATCCCTGACGGTCAGTGTGAGTACCAAGCACGGTCAGCACGCGCATCATGATCTCGGACAGGCGCGTGTCATAGACGGCGTCCCCAGGGATGATGGAGTATCTTGGTCCACTCATGCCGCCGCCTCGTCATACCCGTGATGTATTTCGTCGCGGATAACGCTCGACGCCATGTCGGCGAACACCTGGATCGTGCGGCACGGGCCGTTGCGCTGCTTGGCGATGATCAGTTCCATCGTGTGCTTGCAACGCTCGAGATCGGCCATGCGCTCGATGTCCTTGTCCGGGTCGGACTCGCGCGCGCGTTCGAGGTAGTAGGCCTCGCGATAGAGCATGATGACGATATCGGCATCCTGCTCGATGCCGCCCGACCATCTCAAGTCCGACAGCATCGGCCGCTTGTTCTCGCGCCCCTCGACCTGCCGGCTAAGCTGCACCAGGCACACGACGGCGATGTCGAGATCCTTGGCCAGAGTCTTGAGCCCCATGCTGATCTCTTCGGTTTCCGCCACCTTGTTGCCCCCATATGTCCCGGACGGGCGAACCAGCCCCATGTAGTCGATGATCACCACGTCGAGGCTGCGCTTCTGGCGGGCCCATTCGCGGCGCTGGCGGCGCACGCGCGCCTTGATGTCCTGGACAGTGATGGCGGACGCGGTATCGACGACGAACGGCAGACTCTGGAACGCAGCCGCCCCGTCGCCGAGGCGCCCCCATGCGGCGTCAGGCACCCGCCCGCTCAGGATCGCGTGAAACGGCATCGGCGCATCGCGCTGCCACACGGCATCCGACAACAACCGTGCGCCGACCACCTTGCGGTTCATCTCCAGCGAGAACAGCATGACGCCGATGTCATGGCGCGCCTGGGCGAGTGCGACCGCAGTCCCGAACACGGACTTGCCCATGGAGGGCCGCCCGGCGACGATGTAGAACTCGCCGCGGCGAAGCCCCCCGGTGTCGCGGTCGAGCGACGGCAACCCCCATGTCATCGTGCCGCCCTCGTCGGGCTCCATGGCATGGTGCACGGCGTCGAAGGCACTGGCCACTGTCTCAGCGGAGCGATCCGCCGTGGCATGCTCGATCTGCGCCGATGCCGTATCGATGGTCTCGCGCATATCGACGTTGCCATCAGCCGCACCGCGCGCCATGGCTTCCGCCGTCAGGATCATTTCGCGACGCTGCCACAGGTCGCGCAATGCCACCGCATATTCAACCGCCATGTATGGCCCGACGGCGTTGGCGGTCAACCGCGCCAGATACTGCGGCACAGTGATATCGCCGAGCGATGCCTCTCCCTCGAACCGATGCGCCAAGGTGACCGGCGTGGCCGCCCGATTATGCCGCGATATCGTGTCTTCGATGGCCTCGAAAATGCGCTTGTGCAGGGGATCATAAAAATGATGCGCAGCGGCCGTATCGCAGATCTGCCACCACACGTCATTGCTGATGAACACGGCGCCAAGCACCGCCTGTTCAACCTCGATCGAGTGCGGCATCTCGCCCGGAGAGATCATGCGCGCGCCGCTCATTCAGCCGCTTCCGCGGTGTCTTGTTTCTCGAACAGCGGCAACATACCGAGTGCGGCCATGTAGACATCCAGGATCGCCGCTTCTTCCTCACGTTCGCGCGCATCAATCTTGCGTAGCCGGATGATCTTGCGCAGGGTTTTCGTGTCGAAGCCGTTGCCCTTGGCTTCGGCATAGACCTCCTTGATATCGGCTGCGATCGCGGCCTTTTCCTCCTCGAGTCGCTCTATGCGCTCGACGATCGATTTCAGTTGCACTTCGCCAATACCGGTGCCTTTGCTGTGGGGTGTGGTCATTCGGCAGCCTCCTGTTCTCTGCGGTGTGCCTGTTTAAGGATTCGGGCCTCATCGACATTTTTGAGAAGCTCCAGGGCTGAGCGCTCAAGTTGTGTGATCGCGCTGTAGGCGCCCGCGACGCCGGCGCGATGGACCATAGCGACGGCCTGGGCAAAGTCCGGTTCACTGAAAAACCCCTTCGTGATGTCCAGTCCGGTGGCCTTCTCAATTTCGGTGATGAGGGCGGTCTGCCTGTCGACCAGCGCGGTCCGCCGCCTGATCTCAAGATCAATACTGATCTGGTCGAGATTTCTGATTTCCTCGACCCGCTCATTGACGAGATTTGCGATCACTCCGGCATCAGCGCCACTAGCCCGGCGCAGCATCGAGGCAACGAATAAAGAATTGACCGGTTCAACATCAAGCTTTGGCGCATCCGTGATGACCTTCAGCGTCTTCGGCGTCGCGCGGATATGGCCCCAGTTCATGGGCAATTCGCCATCGACAATCACACCGTCTGGCGCCACCACCCACCAGTGATGGCAGTAGCGCTGCACAGATACGGATTTTTCCGGATGCTTGATTTCGCGCAGCCAGTCGGATCGCGAAACCTTGACCTCGAACCCGTGGATAGCCAATCCGCGCGACGGCCACAGGTTCATGGCCACGGCATCGGCATATCTATTCTGTTGTGCACCGGTCGCATCGGCCACCTCGAACATGATCGCCCATTCCGGCGCGCAATACCGTTTGCGCAGCAACGCAATGACGTCATGTGTTTTAACGATGGCTTTCTTCGTCATGCCGCCACCCTCCCCGATTGGTTGACGTAGTTCGCTTCGACGATCGCGCGGGCGATCGGTGGGCACACGGAATTGCCGCACATCCGCACCTGGGCTGTTTTGGTGAGCCGTTTGCCGTTGACATACGGATCAATGATGTAGGTGTCCGGGAAACCCTGGGCACGAAACAACTCGCGTGCGACCAGCATGCGCATGGCGATATCGGCGATCTGATAATCCTCGTCATTGACAGTGACCAGACCGAACCGTGGTTTTGCCGTCGCCGAGTGCAGGGGCTCGTCGCACCCCTGCCCAACGGCGGTGCCGTAGTATTTGACCAGAAACGCACGAACCTCGGCAGCATGCAGACCGCCCGCTGTGATCGTCTTCATCGGCACGCGCAGGTCGCCACCACCGCCGGCCTTGTTCGATGAATAGAGGTGCGACAGATGCGACGTGATCAGCGCCGTTTTGCCCTGCCCGCCTGGCATGACGGTCGGTGCGGGCTCGGCGGGCGTGCGGCCAACGCTGACGCCGAAATGCGGCATCAGGTGCGCAGCGACAAGGTTCTGTTGCGTGCCACGCATGGTGATTGTCGACACCGGATCGCGCGTGTCGTGTCCGACCACGCCGGTGTTGTGTTGCGCCAGAAACGCGGAGACCAGTGCCATCCCGCCACCTTTCGGATTTGCGGTGATGGTTCTCATCGGCTCATCTGACGGCATACATCCGAATTTCGCACTCGCATGCTGCATGTGGATGATAAAGGGATCCGCAGTGTCGATGACATAGCGCCAGACACCCTTGCCGATCCGGGCCAGTGTGTTCTCCGCGAGCGGCCGCTTGATCCGCAGGCCAAGGTCCTTGACCTCGTCGGGCGTCATGAAAATGGAATGGATAGGCTGCGACCAGTCGATACACTCAGCTGCCGTGCGATGGGGCAGAAGCCCTGGCCCATGTGTTGGCTCTGGCCAGTCGATCGGCATACCGTCACAACGCGCGATCACGAACAGCCGCTTGCGAATTGTTGGCGCACCATAGTCGCAACCGCGAAGCTCGCGCCACTCGACATGGTAACCCGATCCGCGCAGGATACTGACCCATCTATTGAACATGGCGGACTTGCGGACCGGGCACGGCATTCCGTCAGCAGTCAGCGGTCCCCAATCCTGAAACTCCTCGACGTTCTCCAGCGCGATGACACGAGGTCGTTTCGCTTTCATCCACCGGATGACGACCCAGGCAAGGCCACGAACGTTCTTATCGACCGGCTTGCCACCCTTCGCTTTTGAGAAGTGCTTACAGTCGGGTGAGAACCACGCCAGGCCAACGGTACGGCCGTTGGTCACCTCGTTCGGGCACACATCCCATACGCTTTCGCAATAGTGTCTGGTGTCCGGGTGGTTGGCCGTGTGCATCGCGATCGCTTCTTGATCGTGATTGATGGCAATGTCCGGTGCGCGACCTGTTGCCTGCTCGATGCCAAGCGAAGCGCCACCACCTCCGGCGAAGTTGTCGACTATGAGCTCGTTCACGCCGCCACCCTCCCCGGCTCGACCTGTTCCAATGCCCATCCGCGTGCAAAATAGCCAATTATTGAAACGCCGATCGGGCCGAGCAGCTTGCGTATGTGGTAAAGATTGACGTGAACAATTTTGTCTGCCGTTCCCGGCCCACCGTCCTCACTCTCACCCCACAACTGATGGACCATTTCCTCGCACGACACAGGCATCGGCGAGCGCGCCGCAAGCATCAGCGCTATGCTGAATCGTTGCGGAGACAGATAGGTTGAACCGTGGGATGTCGCGATCGTGTGTAACTTGAGGTCGAGCACAAGCGCGCCATCAGGAACGGGGTCAAGCATGTGCCCCCCCCCTACCTGCCTTGAGGATCACGCGCGGCACCATCATCGCGCCTCCCCGTCGAAATGGCGCGCCAGGGCGCCGTTGATCTGAAAGGCAAGCCATGTCGCGCGGCGCTGTGACATCGGTTTCACGGTCACCACGCCGTCAAGGGTGATCACCTGTTCGAGCACGCATTCGGCCGTCGCCTGTGCCGGTTCGCGGTAATATGTGGACGGTTGCGCGTCGCTCATACCGCCACCTCGCCATCCCCGCCATCGTCAAGTACGGCGTCGAACAAGTCGTCGTCGACGACAGTGCGAAGCAAACGTGCGGCCAGTTTTTCCGGCGGCATGCCCCTGGCGATAGCGTGCGGTGAAAGGCGCCGTTTGAGGTCTGGTGTCAGAGTGACGCGATGATCGGTGCCGGAGCCGGTGCTCTCTCTCGGTGTGAGAATCCCATGGGTGCGACAGAAATAATAGAGCGTCGCAGCGGCAATCCCCAATTCCTTGGCCACCGAGGACATCGGCCGGCGCTCGGCGATACCGCGCTCGACAGCGGCCTTGCGCCGTTCGAATTCCGCCTCGCCCAAAACAAGATCGCGCGGTTTCCATCCAGGCACGGTGATTCCCTGGCGCCGGCACCACGTGGTCACGGCGGACGGCGACACACCGAGTTCGTCTGCGATCGAGGTCAGCGTGCGGTTTTCGGAGAACGCCTGCTCAACATGGCGCCGCCGTTGCGCGGTTTCCTCAGGTGTCAGCTTTTTCATGTCGCACCCCGCCAGATCGGCTCGCGGAACACGATGTCGGGAGGGCCCGCGGGCTGGAACCGGCGGAACCCGAGGCTCTCCATATGCTTAACAAAAGCGGCATTTTCCGCCTCGCGCTGGCCGCGCCTGAACCCGCCGTCATTGCCCACGATCACGGTCGTCTCGGCACAATCATGAGAGGCCTGACCGTCCAGTCCCATCCACACAATCTTTGCCTTTACAGCCATCCGCGTGCGGCCGAGTTGTCGCCCGATCTCCGTCGGTTTCATGCCCGAGATATGCAGGCGTTCAAGTTCTGTCTTCTCGCTGTCGCTCCAGGTTTTGGACCCCATCGCGTCAATCCTCCCTGTCCACAAGCCCACCGCAGGCATGGGCCAGTTCGCTTTCCGCGCGTTTCAGCGTGCCGGGCGGTCGCCGGATAACAAGAGCATCAGCCATGCGCGCCCCCGTGAGGGAGCGCGCATGGCCATAGGAAAACGAATCGATCTAAGCTGGATCTTCCACAAACCAAAACACTAGAAAGATGCTTTCCCATGACTGATAAAATGCCGGGTCTCGACCAGCGCGTGAACGAGATCGAAACAGTACTGGCAGATGTCGAGGAGAAGGTCCGAGATTTTCTCAAGACAAACCCCGAAATGCTTGTCAAGACACTGGCTTGCCACGCGGCCCTGACCGCCATCGTCAGCGCAATGAGCGATGCAGGAACCTTCACCGAAGAACATCGCAAAACGGCCGAGTCTTTTGTCAATCTGCGGATACCGCGCGACGGCGTCGGCACAAGAAACGAAGTGATCCGCGCCCTAGAAGAGATCATAGGGATTCCATTCCCCGACGGATGACGACGCGGCTTTCTCGGCAATTTCCCGCGCCCGGCGTTTAAGCCCGCAATGAATTTCGCGTCCGCCGATCCGATCCCGGCGTTGGCGCAGGTCGATGCTATATCGCTCAGAGTAAACCAGGCTTCTGAAACCCTTGTCGCCCATTTTCGCCTGCGCGGCGTCGAGTTCTTCCTCACTGGGGATATCGTCGCCGTCCGTTATTGGTTCCGCGACGCTTGCCGCAAAGTCCCGAACCGGTTCATTCGGGAAATTGTCGTCGCGTGGTAAATGCGGGCTGACCTTTCCAGCAACCCATTTCCAGAAACAATCAAACATGGTCGTATATCCCTCCGAGTATGTTGGGCTGATTTTCATTTGCCGGACAACCAAGCAAATACAAAGCCGATGGCAGAAAATATTGCGACTATCACGATCGCCGCGATCGCCGCGATCCAGATCGGCGATAGAACCCACCACCAAGACCAATCGATGTGGTCCGTTAGCTTGAGGCCGATAAACAGGATGGTGAGCAATCCGACAAAGCCGTTGAAACCTTCATCGATCATCCGACTTTCTCCTCGATTTTCGCCAGAAGTGCCTTAACTTCATCCAACAGATCTGCATCCAGATCATCTGTGTGCCCCAGTCTTTCGCCGACCTCCAGCTTGTGTTGGAAGCGTCTGAGTGATGTGCGACATTCATCAAGGTAAGCCGCATGTAACCTGCGCAACCAGACACTGCAGACGGTCTTGGGGCGCCTGCTTGGATGCCAAAATGACCTGAGCTTTGAGAAGCCCAAGGCGTACTGTGACGCCAGTTGTTCAAGCGCCACGTCAACACAGTTCTCCACCTTCGGAAGTCTGTTTTCGACCATGTCCGTTGTGAAGTGGACGGCCCTGTCTACGTCAGACATTTCTTTGATGTCCTTGCGCCATTTCAAATTTCGGTACGGTTCGTACTGCACGCTGGTAAGCCTCCATGCCTATCTTCGAGACATGGAGAACAGCGTTATATTCATGAGTGATTATCGGCTGAGCGGTGCAACGCTCGGCATTGAAGAATTGGAAGGTTCGGGAACCCATGTCACAGAAAATCCGAGCGACAGCCATGGAGCGCAATCTGTTGGCGAGGCGGCGAAACGTATTATCGCCAAATTGGAGAGGCGCGCGGCTGCGGTCGGTGAGAAACCGCGCCGCGCGCAGAAAGCCGGACGCAGGGAGGAGAGAACGCCCAGCTAACAGTGGCCTCTGTGAATTATTTACGGCTGAGCCCCCGCCGCCAGACCCCCTTGGCATCCCCGTATGTGTCAGGGGGGTCACCGCCACCGCCATGATCGGACAAATCGTCAGCGTCCGTATAATCCGCTGCTGTCCTTCTCCTGCTGGTTGGGTGGTGTGGGTCATGCGGTGGGTTCACCGATTGTCTCATCACTAATCCAACCGATCGCAGGCACCGCGCCCTCTGTTGCTCGCTCGATGCGTATAGCAAGATCCAAGGACGGGAGCTTCTTACCGGCCATCAATAGGGATAAGTGGGGTTGGCTGATTCCGAGAACATCAGCGAGGTCGCGTTGCTTAACCTCTAAAGTGTCCGCGTATCTCTGCAAATTTGTCATCTGAAATATTTCACATAGAAATTATCTCAAATCAAGCGCTTAATTTACAATAGAAATATTATCACTGTGGGCATATCGAGAGCGTTTACCCAAAACGGTATAATTTGGGCATGAAAATGAGAATTTCTGCGCTTCGAAAGAGCCTCAAAAATTGGACGCAAGCCGACTTGGCGGGCGCCACAGGGCTTTCGCAATCCTATATCGCCGCTATAGAGAGCAGGAATATCGAAAAATCACCGTCTACCGATACGCTGATCGCTATCGCGGATGTACTTGGTGTCCGTGTTGGTGACTTGTTTGACGACGCAAAACCCGTGGCCGTCGCCGGCAAAGTGGGGGCCGGGGCGAAAGTGCCCTTGATTGATGCGTACGAAAAGGGCGAAGGGCTTTACCGAGTGGCATGCCCGTCCGAGCTACCCCACGATGCCAACATCGTAGGTGTTGAGGTCGAGGGCGACAGCATGGTACCAATTTACCGAAATGGCGATGTGCTGTTCTATTCACGCGACACCATAGGTGTACCTACCGAAGCCTTGGGGTCGATCTGTGTCTGTGAAGACGAAAATGGCGACGGCTGGGTAAAACACGTCAAACCGGGGAGCGAACCAGGCAGGTTCCACTTGATCAGCCTGAATCCTTTGGCAGACAACATGTTTGACATTTCATTGAAGTGGGCCGCCCCAGTGCGGTTGGCGTGGCCCTACGACCTGGTTGAACGGGTTTAATCGCGCGGGCACCCATACGTGCCTATTTTTGCCATTGTGATCGCATCGGTGCAGACAGAGTAGGGATTTCATGGCATTTGTGCGCGAAAATCGGGGGGAAAATGACGAGATATCCTTCGATTGGTTCAACAACGGAAGCGATTTGGTCCTCCACGCGCGTGTCGGTTATGATGATGAGACAAACGATACGTACGCTCTGATGGTCGCGCTATCTCCACAAGGCGGTGGGGATTTTGAATTGGCATTCTGGGTGTTGCGTGTTGAATTTGCCACCGACGAAAAGCATCAATACTGGAATGGCAATGAAACCAAACACTTAATACAAACAAGGTATGACAGGGGGCATATTCGTTTCGTGCTTTTCTCAGCTGTTGAACTGCTGATCAGAGAAAAGTCTCCTGAGATTGTTTATCATGCTACTCATGGCGCAAATCTCCCGGAATCTGCGCTTCACAAGCACCATGTTGTTAACAAAATCTTCGCCAAAGATGGTTACGCTGTTATCGAAGGTGAGTCCTACCGGGGCCGACATCTCTGGATTTTGGAGAGGCTCAACTGAAAGCCACACTTGTCTGAGCAGTTCAGAAACGCTATTTGTGATCTAGGTTATTTTGGAGATTAAGATGGCAAAGCGCATGACAAAAGAGCAGCAGCGAGAATATCTTGCAACTGCATCCAAGCGTCGCGAGGATCGCGCCGCAGAATATTTGCGCATGCCTGTCATCAATGCCGTTGTGCACGAGCCCGCCCCAGGTGAACCGAAAAAACCTGTTATGCGCCATTCAAAAGAACGCGTGAAGGTGTCCGATACCTGCGACTAACCCTAAGATCATTGTGAGATGACACGCCGTGCGCCATCCGGAAAGAGAAACATCAGGATTTCAGAAACGACATGCAATCGTCGTAGGCTTTCGCAAGCCCTACCAACACATCTTCGTCGTTCTTTTCGGCGCGATATGGCCAATCGGTCCAACTGAATTGAACCACATTATCGGCCTTCAGCGCGCGAACGCCAGCGGAATCTACCATCACATATCGACTACCTTCACCGGAAAACCGGCGACCATCTAGTCGAAAATACGACTTGGTTCCTGGAAAAGTATCCTCAGTGACCGCAAGACCTACGCCACCGCCAGGGAAAACTCGCGCGACAAGCGACGGTCGTTTTCTGTAGGCTTTGCGGCTTTTACCAGGCCCCAACGTCTTGGCCTTATGGGCGCTCTTGATCTGGGAAATTATGCATTTTTTGGTCCCGCGCGCTGGCGATGTCGTCGTCGTAGCGCTCGCAGTTGATGCGAGCGCGTCCTCATACGCGTCGTTCGACCATTTTTCCAGCTGCTTTTCATCGTCCAATGCAGTTGGAGTGCAACTGGACACAAAATTACCAAACAACACCAAGGTGAAGACCACCACCAAGTTAGTCTGTTGCCTCACAATCATACCCCCATTTTGCACGCTCTCCAGAGTAACAACTACCAGATTAGCAGAACTTTTCGCCTCAAGCGACGCGCAGATTTCCGGCGATTTGAGCCACAGGGTATCTAATCGTGGCTAATATAGCCATTTTCTGATTTACATTTGTGGCTATATTAGCCATATTGAGCTCACCCACACAGACAGAGGTGAGCCAAAATGACCGAAACATTAGCAACCGAAAAGCTGGAAATGGATGCCCTCACGTTGAGGGACTTTCTTTCAAGCCACTTAGACGACGATCACTCATTGAGCGTTGTTTACGTCCAAGACGATCAAGGCAGGATTTTCGAACAGGTTTCTTTGGTTCGCGAGACCCTCAGCGACGGCTCACAAGTTCACAACCTCATTCTGTCCGGCGGGGACTGACCCGTTCATCAAGCCGGGCGCATCTGATGGTGCGCCCCACTGGATGAACGTCAGGTCCGGGCGCATCAGAGAGGTATCACTATGGATCAGGTTCTTTCATTTGCTGCGCTTCTCGTCGGCGTCGCACTTATCATCTTCGTTATTCTTGACTATAGGGTGATGTTGCGGTGGCCCGGAACAGGTACGGTATGGGACGGCGCCCCTTCGATCCGGGTTATTGCCGGATCAGTCAGACATAAAGAAACAGAGACGGAAACTACCAGAATTACTGTTTCCGAAGGTCTCCATATTATCCGCCTGGACGATGACCGTATACTTGTTGCGGTCGTCGATATTCTTCCGCCAGACGCTGCCACTTCTTTGGGCAAGGATATGTGCTCAATGGCTCGCCCCTTGTTTCGGGACGAAGCGGGATGAGCAGCGCCAAATCATCATCACTGATGCCCGCAACCGAACATCAACCACACCGGTACCCCGCTCTCTCCGCGGCCCGCTGTGAGGTTGACGGGCAGCCCCGCCGGAGCAGTCGGACTTCGCAGGGTACGCAGAAGGGCGGCGGCCTAAAACCCCTCTCGCCGCCGCCTTTTGATCGTTTCGCCGATGCCGATCATCACGTCCAGGCCTTCCACGCCGCAATCCGTTTCGGGATCGGGTGACGCGATGACCGCTACAAGAAAAACCACCGCAGAGCGACACAACACTGTGACCATTCACGGCGTGCCGTACACGTTGGTTGATGTCGTAGACGGCGTGCGCATCTACAGGCCCGGGCCGTGGTGGGTGAATTCGGCAAAACTGAATGTGGGTGTGGTGTTGTGCTTCGTTGCATGCGCCGCAGCCGGCATGATGAGCGGCTATGACGACATGATCATCCTGATCGGCCTGACCCCGTTTTTCTTGTGGATCGCAGTTCTCGCCGTTCTACAGGAACACTACACGAAACGCGCCGCCGCAAACGAGCGCGAGGCCGATGATGTTTAGGGCGGGTTGTGCGAGGATCAGAGCCTCAGCTTACCGAACCCAGGCGCTTGTAAATCCGGCCGCCAAACGGATACAGATTGGCCAGCACACGGTCGACAAACGGTACCCGCATTCTGTAATTTTCGGCAACTTCGTCTTCGTGGAACATGCGGACGGCCGCGTTGTACGACAGCGCTTTTACCGCATAATACGGCGGCCCATCATTTGCATAAAGCCGATGCAGAGCGCCGTTCCACTTTCGCAACAAATCCTCTGTCGGGAGCGCCTCCTCGATCGTCGCGAGCAACTCGTAATATCGCTGTCGTTGAACGTAGTGATCTCGGGCGCGTCCGGAAGGGTCCATGACGAGATTGACAACCCCGACAACGGCGACGGTGAGCGTGATCCAGGGCGCGGCATCAGGCCAGCGGCTTGTCAGAAACACACCCACAGCGGCGGTTGCGGCGAGAACCTGAAACCCCGTGAACATTCTATGGCATCGTGCGAAAAATGCCTCCCGGGACGAGTGATAGATCGTGTTGTCCAGGCATGTGAACCGGAGCTTATAAACGCCGACCTCTATCCGCCCTTCTTCGGTGGTGGCGGCGCCGGTCGCGTCGTCGGTCCCTTCTGGGGGATAGACCGTGGTGTCGGGCCTGTCTGCGGTCCCCGACCCGGTCTCGGCGACGGCTGTCGCGGCGGTGGAGGCGATTTCGGTGTCTTTGCTGCTGACCATGGTTCAGCTCCCATCTTTGGCGTTCTCCTTGTTGCCTCGTCTTCGGCAAGGTGTTTCGTCAGCCGACCCGTTGGTGCGGGTCGGCACATTTTCTCAAGTATAGGCCGATTCGAGGTTCGCCCAATGCCGGCGATTACTTCGTCACGGATCAGTTAGGCCATGAAAGGGGCAGCCATGAACATTGCCGTATTCCCCGGAGCGCTCGACGACGAGCCCCGCACCTTCGCACCCGAACACGCGCCCGATCTTGTTATCGACTGGGAAAGACTGGGCCGTCATGTGCAGGCCTTCCGCGCCAAGACCGGCGTCGGGACGGTTCGCTTAAGCCGCGCCTGCGGCGTTCACCACGCGCAAATTCAGAAAGTCGAACAGTTCAAACCCCTGAGTGCCGACCTGTTCCTGCGTCTGTGCGTCTTCCTGCAACGCGATCCGACGTTCTTCTGCAAGACGCTCGCCGGCTGGCGTCCACACCAGCCGCATTGATTTCTGACCGGCGCACGCCGTGCGCGAGGAGGCAACCACATGAACGACCGGACATCGCCTTGGATACAAACCGCATCAGGCCGGGCCGTTTCACTATTGGCGACACAAGCCAGCGAGATCGACATAACCGACATCGCATCGCACCTTTCGAAAGTGAACCGCTTTGTCGGCGCAACGAGGGTGCCGTATTCAGTGGCACAACATTCGGTCTTTGTGTCCGATATCCTGTCGTCCGAGGGCCCCGTCTTGTCACTGTACGGCCTGCTGCACGACGCGCACGAGGCCTACACCGGCGATATAGCGACACCGGTGAAATGGGCAATCAGCGCTTTGTGCCGTAACTCCTGTACTGACCCGATCGTAAATCTGTGTGCCGGGCTCGATGTCGCGATTCACGAGGCATTTTCGCTCCCTTACCCGATCTCCCCAAATCTGCACAACGTCATCAAACATGCCGACGCCCGTGCCCTTGCCACCGAACGAAGGGACCTGTTGGACGTGCAAGTCGAGTGGCCGAGTGCCCCGCCAGCAGAGCCTGTCTTCTACAAGATTTGCCCATGGCCCTCGGAGCGTGCCGCTCTCGAATTTCTGTACCAATTCGATTGCCTTCGACAAGAGATCATAGATGGCGGACAGCCAGCCGGAACCGGCCGGCGCACGCCGTGCGCCAGCAGGTAATCATCACCGAAAGGAATATGGCTATGCGAGCGGATCTGATCGCTCCGATCCACATTCACCACGCCAGTACAGGAGGGAAGCGATGACGCTTGAAATTCCCAAGAACACAACGGGCATTCGGCTCTGCAAAATGAAGGGCGATGACCTTGTGCTCTGTGAGCCGGTGCAGTTCACGCGCGGCCGACTTGCCGTAGACACGGCTTTCAGGCGTGCAGCGATCAGCGGAGTTGTGGGACCGATCGGGGAGACGGGAGATTGGTGGGCGGATCTGATCAATGAAAACGGTGATTGGAACGAGACCGTCGCGCTCGATGCCGGATCATACAAAGCCCTAAAGACTAGGTGGGCGCGATGTAAGCTGGAGCAATTGTCATGACTGACTTCACCCACGAAGACCTGATAGCCCTCGCTGAAGGCGAACCGGGACCGGGCAGCAAGACATACGAACTGATCCCAATGGCGGTGAAGCTTCTGTTGCCGAGAGATGGCAACACGCTCGACATCAATACCGGAACCCGATTGCGTGTATCAGAGCTTTTGTCGGTCTACGCCGAAACAGACGCGTGCATTGCGCTTATGGGGGAGGTGTTGCCGGGGTGGACATGGTCCAGAAATCACAATGGGGTGGTGCGTCTTTTCAGTCCTGCCGATATGGACTGGGGGATGAAGGTCACTCATGCCGACATCCCCCGAGCCTTCCTCCTCGCCATTCTCCGCGCGCACCGTGAGGTGGCGGGATGAGTCGCATCGTTGAAGTGTATATCGATGACGAGACAGAGCGCCGCCTAGAGGCGGCCTCTAAAGATCTCGACGCCACTGTCAAATGGCTGGCCGAAGCGTCGGTCTCCGAAGCCGCGCTCAATTGGGCAAATCAGAATCCGACTAAGGCCGAAGAATGACCGCCCTCGCCGACGACGCGCCGATGACGTTGGCCGAGGCCTGCGCCGTGCTCTTGCGCAATACGGTTAAACCGGCCACCTTACGCGCCGCGGCCGATCGGGGCGACTTGGTACTCGAACGACTCGGCAAGCGCGACGTCGTGACCCCGCAGGCCATCAGGGAGTGGCGCCAAAAATGTCGAGACAAGCGAAAGGCGTCCGGCTCTGGCCGAGGCCAGCCCGCCGGAACCGCAACGGACGGATCACCCACAAGGCCGTCTACCTTATCAAGGACGGAGCAGATCAGTTCAGCACAGGCTGCGGCCTGGACGATCGTCGAGGCGCTGAAAGAGCCCTCGGCCAATACATCGCCAAAAAGCACGAACCCGCGCGGCGGCGCGACAGTGATCCCGATCGCATCCCGATCGCCGACGTAATTTCGATCTACCTGCAGGACGTCGCCCCCTCCCATGCCCGGCCGAAAGAAACCGCGCAGCGGTTCGGTGCCCTTCTGTCGTTCTTCGCCGACCCAGAAACCGTACGACGAACTCTGAAGGAAACCGGCAAGCCTGCGTCCTATGGGGGCTTCCTGACCGACATTCGCGGAGACACCTGCCGCGCTTATGCGCACTGGCGCACAACCCACACCTGGAAAAGCGCCCGCCCCGACCAGACCGGCAACGAAGCACGCAAAGTCGGGATCGCCGCACCGCGCCGCGAGCTTGAGGACATGCGATCCGCCATCAACTACCACCGCCGCGAGGGCTACTGCCGGCAGGTGATCGAGGTGACGCTGCCGGAACGATCGCCACCACGTGAACTCTGGCTGACGCGATCCGAAGCCGCGCGGCTGATATGGGCCGCATGGCGGACACGCGACAAACTCACTGGCCGGCCTATGGGGCGTCACATCGCCCGCTTCATTCTGGTTGCCCTTTACACAGGCACCCGCGCCCAGGCCGTGTGTCGTGCGGCGGTCAAGCCTACGTCTGGACACGGTTGGGTCGACGTCGATAAGGGTATTTTCTACAGGCGCGGCGCTGGCGTCCGCGAGACAAAGAAACGCCAGACGCCGGTACGCCTCCCCCGCCGACTGACGACCCACATCGAGCGTTGGGTTCGCAAGGACATCGCCGCCGAATTCATCGTCGAGTGGAACGGCAAACCCGTGCAATCGATCCGCAAGGGATTCGCCAGCGCCGTTGCTGCTGCGGACCTGGACAGATCCACGACGCCGCATGTCCTGCGCCACACCGCGGCGACCTGGTTGATGCTCAACGGAAGCAACAAATGGGACGCTGCCGGCTTTCTTGGCATGAGCGTGCAGATGCTGACCGAGCGATACGGCCACCATCACCCTGACTACCAGGCGGACGCCGCCGAGCGGATCACACAGACATCCTCAAAAGTCGATCCGTCGTTTAAACGCTCAGGTAATGCCTAAATGCGGCATTGTGGCATCTCTGACACATCTTGCGTTGTTGACTCCACCAGGAAAAATGCGCTTTTATAATTTTAAGAGGACATACTTTTTCGCACTTTTCTGAGGCTTTGCGATCAATGCGGCATATCGTCTGGTATTGACTCGCGTATGTTTCATCCCCAGTTAGGGGTGTGTGAAAATAGCAACTGCGTCAAGCTGACGTTAACCGGAACACACTAATGTCGCTTGTACGTGTTGAAACTGTATGTCACGAACCACGTTAGTAAACGAGTAAATCCGAGTAGTCGGACCTATACCCGACGAACTGGAGGCAGAAAATGGGACCTATTCCAAAGCCGGACAACAAGGGCACCATAAGCGGTCGCCGTGAGCCGGAACCAGCGGATTATCACGATGAGGTTTCCGACGAGCAGTACAAGCTTCTGCAATCCATCGCCGATGAAGGCGTAGACGAAGAAGAAGAAGAATGGGCGCTTGTTGATGGCCCAGCCTGGTAATCGTAGGCCTCGCTGGACATATTACCCCGTAACCACAATACCTGTTGTGTCACTCGACATCGTTTGGTGTCGGTTTCCTGAAGAACAAATGGATAGCCCAGGCCCCAAGGCGCGGCCTGGGCTTGTTCGTTCGGTCGAGCTCAACAAAGCACACACGATCGCTCGTATCGAAGTTGCCTACGGCACATCAAATCTCAAACGCAATTCTCGGTTCGATGATCTGATTATCGAAAATCACGCCCAGTTGAATATGATGGGATTGCCGCAGGCAACACGTTTTGATCTCGACCGCGTCGCGCGGCTTCCTTGGGCCGAAGAATTCTTTGAATGCCGCGCCGGATACAAAACGCCAGTCATCGGTAAATTGACGAACGAGGCAAAAATGCAGCTCGAAGCGCTGAAGGTGAACCGCCGTCGTCAGCGCTAAACACTGCCGGCAGGAACAAGCTGACCAGCGGTTTAACAAGATCTGATCTGACGCACGCCGTGCGCCACCCAAACGTTCAGGCACATGACCGCGATCGGAACGCCGCCCTGTGACCGAAAGGACTCACGAGAACAAAAAGCTACCGCCACCGTTTCGCCACCGATTGACGCGAACCGAAGCAGAACATAAGGTGGCGATCCATCAAGGTGAGTGTAATAAAATCAACGGGTTAGGGGAAAAACACCTCGTTCGGGACGAGGGGGTCGCAGGTTCAAATCCTGCCACTCCGACCAATCTTTTCAAAGACTTAGCTGAACTCTCAGATTGCGCGACATGTTACCGGAAGCACACCGGAAGCAGTAATGTTGGGCGGCTTCCGCTGAGAATTTGTCTCGCGCAACTTAGATTGGCACTACGCGAAATACGGGGATATCCGGGACTTGACGGGAGTCGGCGGGCGAAGTGTATGGAAAACAAAGGGAAATCAGAACGCCGCGCCAAAATTGGCCAATAGGACAATGATACTTACGTACGTCATTTAGATTGGCACCGCGCAACTTTGATTGGCACAACTCGCTACCACGAAACCGCAGAAAATTGCGAAATCCGAGATTCTAATTGCGGCAAACATGCAAATCCTGTTGCATGTTGTGAGCGAACTAGCGAGAAAAGAAAAATCTGTTTAGTTTCAAATTGTTAGCGTGTTTCGCTTGAACAAATTGCGCTCCGTGAACATGCAACAAAACTTCTCCAATTGCCCCAAGCGAACGGCCATTGACACGATTGCTGTTGACCCTAACCGGTCATCCACTTCACGTATAATGAAGGAGGGCAGTGTGGACAAAGCTGACGTCGCCTTCCGAACAGCTTGGTGTTAAACCATCATCATGAAGACTTGTATTGCGTTACTTCGTGGGATCAACGTTGGCGGCAATAATGTGCTGCCGATGAAGGAGTTGCGAATGCTCCTTGAAGCCCTAAATGTGCAGAATGTGCGGACCTATATCCAGAGTGGCAATTGCGTCTTCGATTGCGATCACACCGAGCCATCGAGGCTCGCCGGGGCATTGGCGGAGAAGATTAACGGCAAGTTCGGCTTTTGTCCGGAAGTCTTGGTCATCAGCAAGGGCGAATTACTGGCTGCGATTGCCGGCAACCCCTATCCGGAGGGGGCGGACGATCCGAAGAGCGTTCACCTGTTTTTTCTATCGCAGCCCACGCGGGATGCTGACCTGAACAAACTACGGTCGGTTCAAAAGCCAAGCGAACGCTTCTCGTTGTCAGATCGGGTTTTTTACCTGCATGCACCGGAGGGCATAGGGCGGTCAAAACTCGCGGCGCAGGCCGAGAAGAGCTTGGGAGTTACCGTTACCGCCCGGAACTTAAGATCAGCGAAAAAGATCGCCGAATTGGCGAGCTGAAGACAACGTCCGAAATGGGCGGTGGGCTCGACCGATCTGCGTGGCTCTCTTCAGGTGTCTTATTGTCGAAAGACAGACCTTGGGCGGCTGTAGAGCCATTCAAAAAGCGCCAGAGGTTGGATGGGCGAAAAGTGCTACTAGTCTCCTTCGGCCCCTCATGGCCGCACGCGCGAAATTGCCCCAATCCAAGTTCAGAGTTGAAGTGGTGTAACTCTAGTAGGACAACCGTGCGTGACCTATTATTCACCCAAGAAAACTCGGTTCGACCATCTAAGTCGTGGAGGACGACGCGAAAAATGACTGATCGAAAGATCAACAGACACAATTTTAAACTGCTGTTCCGAAAAGTCCGGTCATTCTGGAATGAGTATGACCCAATCGGCGTAATGAACGACGCAGACTGGCCAAGAGATGAGTACGATCAATTTGCCTTGCGAACTTTAACTCTCCTAAACCAAAGAGCAACCATCGACGAGCATTGCGCTCATCTGAAGCATTGTTATGAACGGATGGGCATTGAGTTCGTCAACGAGGATGCACAAGGTTTTGCGAAAAAACTCCGTAGTTGGTGGTTTAATCGGTTGAATGGCGAGTGGAGATTCGGAATCTAAAGCCGATTTGGCAAAAGTGTCGCCTTTGGTTCACAAGTGGCCTCGTCCAATTCTGCAATAGCCGTATCCACCTGCTTCATCAACTTCCTCCAATGTTTCTGATG